>JAUMHH010221544.1:0-12143 GCA_032359455.1 Chlamys rubida
TTAACCTTTGAGAGTAATTTCACATGTTAAGGCTAGTTAACCTTTGTGAGTAATTTCACATGTTAAGGCTAGTTAACATTTGTGAGTAATTTCACATGTTAAGGCTAGTTAACCTTTGAGAGTAATTTCACATGTTAAGGCTAGTTAACCTTTGTGAGTAATTTCACATGTTAAGGCTAGTTAACATTTGTGAGTAATTTCACATGTTAAGGCTAGTTAACCTTTGAGAGTAATTTCACATGTTAAGGCTAGTTAACCTTTGTGAGTAATTTCACATGTTAAGGCTAGTTAACATTTGTGAGTAATTTCACATGTTAAGGCTAGTTAACCTTTGAGAGTAATTTCACATGTTAAGGCTAGTTAACCTTTGTGAGTAATTTCACATGTTAAGGCTAGTTAACCTTTGTGAGTAATTTCACATGTTAAGGCTAGTTAACCTTTGAGAGTAATTTTAAATGTTAAGGCAAATTCGTGAAAACTATTGCAACAGTGAAGTCAGTGTGGTCATTATCCGATGATTGACATTACAATCGGCTATTAATCACCTGACCAAATGTCGTTACAATATATCACAATACGTACTGCGTTGTAAAACGTATCTGATCATTTCATTTACTATCAATGGGGGGGGGGTATTCCTTATTTATGCTAAAATATAATATGTTTCTTGTTCCGGTAATTTCAATATACCCTCACCAGATTCATCATTCAGACATAACCAGCAATATTAACTAACATTGTTGGCAACAGACAAGCTGTATTATGTGTCTTGCAAAGTTGCCCTGTTACGACAAGTGCTAAACTCGGTATATGGTTGTTTCAAAGTACACAGATTGCAGTGTTCAAATATTTTATTGAACCGTTGTAATTTGAAGAAGCTGTTTTTCAAACCTTGTTTGCTGACATTTAACGAGGACCATTACCTTTTTTTTGAACAAATTCCGACCACACTATACACCTATACAGTTTACGATAAGAGCCCGAAGGATATTCTGTTAGCTATGTCTAGGCGCAGAGTACATTTTTTTGTGAGTAGGTGTATAAGTTAGGTTATCGCATAGAGTACAATCAAATAAGTAAACAACGTTTATTTAGAATACTGACCCTAATAAGTAAAAAGTAATTAGGAAGCACCTATTGATCTGTATAACTACCATAGCATTTGAATAGTAATATTTAATATTCACTTTGTTTAAGGACATGTTTTGTAACGCTGACACTGTGCAAAAGAATTGTTCTGTGGAATATTGTGAATGTATTCACACTCTCAGGGTGGACCTTAATGACACAGTTGAACTCGTCATCATAGATGAAGGAAAGGTCTGGGATGCCAATCACCCCATGCATCTTCACGGACATACGTTTAGAGTAATAGGCATGGACAGGGTGTGTATAATAATGACATATAAAATGCATTTAAACCTGCTTTAACTGCCAGCACAAACAAATGGCTTTGAATGTGGCTTGATAATAAATCTCAAGAGATTTAAAATCTCATGCTTTTATCAGATACCTGTATATTAAATCGATTTGATTTTCTTCCGCAATAGGATATTTACAAATCGATCAAAACAATCCTGACACTCAACTTAACTTTGCCATGTTCACAGGGTAACAAAATAAGGCTGATGACCTCTCTTCTATGTGTATCGTTTCGTAGTCAGCTTGTTTACGAAGGCATAGTATGTACAATGTGTACAAAAATTTCACCATTTCTGCTTCGATAACATTTATATCAAGTAAAACAAATCGCCAACCTTAAACATAATCAAATAATGGCATTTTTCATTTCTTATGTTTAGTTAAAATGGTTTATATTTATTTTCTAAGCTACCTCTTTTTTCCTAATAACTTTGCAAAGCATGTTGATTGTATACCAAACAGCTTAACAAGTCTACGACTCTTGAGGAGGTAAAAAACTTGGACAATGAAGGGAAATTGATTAGGAATCTTACGTCACCGGTTGATAAGGACACAGTTACCGTCCCTGATGGTGGATATGTTATCCTCCGTATCCATGCCACCAATCCAGGTATTATACGTCCGTGCTTAAATGCGTTTGGCGTTAGCAACTTTGTGAATATTCAAAAGCGAACGAAAATGTTTTTTGACACATTCCGTAGATATATCTAAAAGTGGAATTTGAAGAATTGACAAGGTCTTTGTCAAATCTTCAATAAAGTCAGCTTGATATGAGAAAAATGTCTGCCAAGAAAGAAGCACAGTTTGTCTTGTTGGTACACAAACAGCCTATTGATTGTGTTGTCAACGAATAAGTAACAATATGACGTAACGATAAATATATATATAATCAATTAACAATTTGCGATGATACAAAACATTTCAGTCCTTGAGGAACAATCTGTAAGGTTTATAATTCTGTAAATCGTCTCAATCTTTTGTCACCAGTAAATATGTCCCTATTGTACAATATATTGCAGAGAAGTGGTGGATTGATTTCATCAGTCCATATGAATAATATAACGCCACATATGGATGATTTTTAACTTCAGTTTGTATAATATACCCTAAAATCCCGAAAATAATTTTCTTTCCGAATCTGGCTTATTTTCAAGGCAATCTTATTTTTGAATTTATTAAGAGAGCAACACTTCAATGTTCCATTTTCAAGTCGCATTATGTCATAAGTTTTCTTCTAAAGAAATAAAAAAAAATCTTTTATCAAATTGTTGCAACTATAAATTATATTTAGTGATAGTAACCTGTGAAAACAGTTTAGATCTACACGTGGAAAATATAGCTTCTGCCTGGAATCCCGCTCCTACTCGATTAACTTGGATTTTGCTTTTGCGGTAGGGCCGCTCTGATTCTTTTCTAACAAAAATATGATGTCAATATTATTGGAGCAGAACTGTGTCTGGTCATAAAACACTAATATTGCATATAATCATATTTGAAACTTATTAAAATTATATTTTATTTCAGGATTCTGGTTCATGCATTGTCACCTTGAATTCCACGCCGACGTTGGAATGGGGTTTGTGCTTCAGGTCGGTGAGCTCGACCAGATCCCTCCCGCTCCTGCAAACTTCCCTCGGTGTGGGAGCTGGCCACACACAATGGCGCCACCAGCCCCACCAGCCCCACCACCTCCTACTGATACTGCAGCATCAGCCCATAGCAATCTCATGAGTTTGATCGCAGTATTCTTATTTTACTTGATAATAGCGTAGAAAAAAGTTTACAAAATGTCAAGACGATGAATATTTCATATCATATTTAACTAAAATGCATTAGGATAAAGATTGTTTACATATGATACACTGAAGGTTTGTAAATGCTAATATACTGCTGTAAATGTACATGTATACATATGCTTGTTTTGATGATTTCCTATATTTGATAGGTTTCTCATTTTTATATTTGGCTGTAATGTTTCACTAATATGGCATAATTAAATACGCAATGAATAGTAATGAACAGTGTATTACGACTATAATGTGTTCTGACTGTCCGTCAAATAGCAACAGTGTACAGTGATGTATGGCTAGAACATGATATATAAGTAACTCATTTTAAATATGATGTTGTACAACAAAAACGTTGTGTACATGTCCCTGCCTGTTAAATATGACATTATACAGTGTCGTGTGACTAGAACGTTATTTATATGTTACTAACTGTTAAATATGACATTATACAGTGTCGTGTGACTAGAACGTTATTTACATGTTACTAACTGTTAAATATGACATTATACAGTGTCGTGTGACTAGAACGTTATTTACATGTTACTTACTGTTAAATATGACATTATATAGTGTCGTGTGACTAGAACGTTATTTACATATCCCTGCCTGTTAAATATGGCATTATACAGTGTCGTGTGACTAGAACGTTATTTACATGTCTCTGCCTATTAAATATGAAATTATACAGTGTTGTATGACTAAACGTTATTTACATGTTACTAACTGTTAAATGTGATATTTTACAGTGTTGTATGACAGGAACTACAAACGGGAGCTGTTTTAAACGTTGCTATGACCAATGCAATTGACACTTATATACTAGTATATATGTATAGGTACTCAAATTGTTCTGATAGCTTTGGTAAATAACTAATAGTGCATCCCTCCTACCAATGGATACAAAGATGTTAAGTACAGAAAATATTTGCTATAATGAAATTATCTCAGTGTGTATTTTCAATGTCAAAGTAAAACATTAAAATTGTTCAGATGCAAGACTTGTTTTGTATTGTTTTAACAAAGCTGTATAAATTAGTAAAGGGTTAACTGATAATAGCGTTGTATAGGGTCACTAGACATTATTTCTTTGTTATTAATTTTCCATTCTACCAGTCATATGACAAAAGTTAAAGTAAACGTGACCCCAAAATGTCGCCATATTGCCGAAGGAGATGTGTATGGATTAAGTGATTGTGCATCAGACTTGCATCAGATAAAACACTAAATGAAGACTTGGACGGAAATGTCTATGCAATCATCTTTACAGTCTATCAATAAACATTCGCACTAGCTCATACTATTCAATGTGAAAATGGACGATGCATGTTATGATAATAGTCACTGTATCGATTTTTCACAGTTCCATTTCCTAAAGATCCCCGTACCACTGCTAAAATCTGTCACAAAAGCACTGAAAATTGTTTTTCTTCGGCATAATTATGGATTTGATAAACCATTTCTGAAAAAACTATCCCTTTCAGTACTTTGATGACAAATAATAAAAATAAAATAAACAAAATATAATATAATCAACAAGTGTTCTGAGTATAAAGCGCGGCTTAACCGGGATTCGAACCCTGGACTTCAGATTGTTAAACCATGGCTCTTACCGACTGAGCTACCTGGTCATCAGAAATACTCTAAAACAACTGTGGTACACATATATCCAAATGGAAGTTAAGGGGGGTCACTGTCTATATGACAAACCACAGTGTAGTGGGACAGGGATCCTTAAAACTAGACACTCACTGCGAAACAGTAAGTCGACCATTTGTCATATAGGTATATCTAGGTAAAGGATAAATCACGAGTTGGTGTCGGATCGGCCAGTTAAAGCACTACCAACAGGTGCTCATCTGCTCAGGTGAGCATCACCCACAATAACTTATCAAACTTAAGAGTGTTCCTTATAATATTAGTAAACGTTAGTGTTGTACGGACTCCGAATGCTTTGTACATTTGTACATATACAGGTACACATACATGTACAACATTTGATATAGCGCCCTATACATATATAGCTAGAATAAGCCACTCTAAAGCGCTTTACAGTATATAGATAACCAAGTTTAATACAATCAATACAATTAGCATATTTATTAATCAATACAATCATGAGGAATTCACAGGAGCTGCCTTATCAGGCGCTAACTACTAATCCTATGCCATTATGGCTAATATATCCTTATCTGTGTATGCCTGCGTGTCTCCGGGATGTATTGTGTTAACAACTATACTTTTACATACATCAAACACGTCATCTTCGTACACTTGCATTTAAGTCGAGAGAAGGCTTATAAAAATACTTAATAGATACTATAAGAACATGCTTCACATTGGAAAAACAATAACACTGAATCATACAACACAATTATTCGTCTGGCCGGGTCCTATAACCTCTATCTGACAACGACTTGCAGTAGACATGATCACGATGCTGTCCATAATGACCTGGTGAACGCAGCTTGACACGTCTTAAGTTTATTGTAAATATTTTGTATAGTTTGATCTGCTTTCTATCAAATCAAAGTATATTTTGGGGTAATATATATATATATATATTTATATTATAAAAAGAAAAATTCTCAACAACGAGTCTTTAGTACTTTCATCTCTTCTAGGAGATTCTTCAGACTCTTATAATTTTATATGACTTTTTATAATTTTTCTGATTTATAATATATATATATATATATTGTTATTCTTACGCCGAGGGTATTAATGAAATTTAAATATAAGTTATATCCTATATATTTCTATTTTGTTTTGATGTTATGTAAGTGTTCTGAGTTTTCCTGTGTCTCAATAAAGGAGCAGATTGCTCAGAAAATTTGATAACTTTAGATTGACCACATTGTTGGAATTACTGCCCTGCCCCATATTGTTATTATATATATAAACAAAGCACATTTTTGCGGTGGTTGTGAGTAAAACAGTTAAAAGATACATGCCCATGAAAATATAGTCACCGTAAAATAGGTTATAAACAGTTTGTACCTTCAATCTTTAATCTTATACGTTTAGCATATTCCACGTATTTTAAAAAGGATACCTGCATATCAGCGTTACCAAACAGTGCTGCGTATGCGTTGCTGCGGCAGTCGCCAGCGGACGTACACTATCCAACGAGAATAACAATAGTTCTCCTGGCTTTCGTAACATTACAATCGATGTCTATATTCTCTTAGTGCATCCGTGCATCCAATGTGAAAATAGACAATAATAATGTATCGAACATAGAGGGAAAACCGCAAACAATAACGGTGACAAAAAAATTAAAGAAATACTACATTTCTCATGCAAATATTGTGTTGACTTTATCGATCTTTTAAAAGCAAATCATCTAATTTATTCAGATGCACGGCTTATTTTGTGGGAAGCGTCGTATATGTACAAAGAATGTTTATTTATAAAAGCATATTTAAACCAGAACTCTAAATCCTATAGATAGGCGTGTACAGGTACGTTAGCATTATGTTTTGTAAGTCATTGGTGGTTTGTTACAGTATACGTTACAGCTACATCCGGGAGTCGTCTATAGCGATGCAGTGGTAATTCTTTTACATACAGGTTTCTTGCCTCGTAGACGGTAAGAAACAAATTGTGGTATATTTATTGTAGGTGATCCATATATATTTACACTAACTAAGTACACCATGTACGTTATCGTACTTTTATTTGATATAGCTGTGTTTCTTTAGATTATCTGTACTGTAATTACAAGACTTCAAAGAATTATTGATTAGCGAATCTTGGTTTCATACCTATGCACATTACTCATTTGACAAAGTAATCAAATTCTCGTGCATCAGGATACGACGAAGTCGCATTCCAGCTTAAGGTCAATACGTTGCTATAGTTGCCTAGCCCGAATAGAAAGTATTCTCACCGCCGCTGTCTTCGATGGTCTGACACATGTTGAACGACATGTTTCGTCGTATCAACACGACCAATGCATCGTGTCTAGATTACCGTCACACAATCTACAAATCACTTAGTCCATTACCCCATGTTTTACAGACGGGCCTACTGGTATCGTACGATTACGTGACATTTGAATGGTGTGGAGTAAGGCTGTGTTGTTGTTGAGGAGACACCTGATACGTGTATAACATTTCCGCTGTGTACTTCTGTGTGGTGTCCAGGTTTGATTCAACCTTCCTGAAACAAATAATGGAGGTACATGTAATGTGTTCGTTATATGCTAACAGTATGAATTAATGGATTTTATCAGATAGATAATTACAAATAAGTTACATATTGGATATTGATATTATGTACACTATTTTGTTTTATTTCATTTCAGAGATCACAAGAATGCGACGACATCCTGAACCTGGGTACGTCTTTTTCTATGTTATCTTATTCAATAAAATAACATTAAAGTGAAAACAATTAACACCACTCCGGTCAGTCCTTGACGAATTAAGTACCGCCTTCCACTAGACAGGTTAGTCTTACTACGAGTGTCTGACAATGATAAAATGTACGAGATCTGATCCTAATATTTTAATGTTTCGATAGAAAAAATAGCATTAGTGTAGCAAAATGAATGAGAAAACAGGATTAAAACAAAAACGCTATTTTCAAACATTTAAAAAATGTTTTTGGCATTATTATAGTAACAGGTAGATAATCTATAAATACGATAGATAAAAAGAGTAGTTAAATGGTGTTTTGTTTACCACATACTCATTAATGTTGTGTTACATGTATCACAAAATGATAAATAGAAATTGTCATTTTTTATTCTTCTTATCGTATTTGTAGATAACGAGGCGAAGGTGTCGTCCTTGATCCTGTTGGTACTTATCACCATCCACTTAGGTCTGTCGGAGCACGCGATCATACCACGTAAGTTAGTAAGGCCGCCCCTTCATGCTACACTGTATTATGGTTTTGAGGATTTTATTCACCAACTTAGCATAATTAATATTCAAAAGTAAAAACTAATAAACTTTATTTTCAAGTCCATAAAAAACACTGATCGCGACCAGCAGATACACAGCTATAAGATTGGGGTGGATCGATAAATAGTGGTAAGGACATGTATTTGACCATAACAAATAACGGTTTCTCGACATAGCAGGCATGTTTCAAATGGTCGATGTCTGATTAAGCTCCTATTAATGCTTGGGTTCCATATAAATCTACTACGAACAAAGTTTTCCTTTGTCCTCTTCTTCACCTATCCTTATTGACTTTTCCCAGTATTTTGTGCGTCTATACAGTCGTCTAGTCAAATAAATGTAACTTTGACATGTCACCATCAATAGTCATCTCATAACTAATCGCTTGACATATTAATACTAATCGCTTGACATATTAATACTAGTCGCTTGACATGTCAATATAACACTCAGCCGACAATGTGTGAACTACAAGACACGGTGACGCAATATATGTATTTCGTTCGGAGCGGTTTTGACCTGTTTAGTTGATGAAATCAAAAGGAAAAGGGGAGAGTTATCAAACGGGTGACCGGGAGTCTGTCCAGGGAGGATTAGAAATGATCACATTTGCAATAATACTGGTTATGTGAATAGGTACAGTATGAACTGTTAATCAGCCCCAACCTCTTTTCCAGTACGAGAGCACAGCATTTCCTGCATATGCAAGATTGCTTTTACAGTTTTGTGTGAACCAAAATAAAATAAAAAAATATACATTACAAAAAAAATAAAACCAGGAGATTGCTATTATCAAAGACAAAAGAGCGATTTTCTTCCAAAGAAAATCCTTTCAATTAGTTAGATTCGAGTGTAGAGCCTATATGGGTGTAATTTATTTTTTGAGTATATTTAATATTTTGTTAATAAATGATATATACCGATGTGCACTCGTGATAATTATTGAGTGCCTGGTCTATATCATTGTGCAGTTAGGTGGCAATATTTGTCGACAGACTGTTGGCATTCCCACGACAGAAAACTGTAACCTCCCCCTGTCGGACGTGTTCATATGAGGCTGAACTTATTTTAGAGCTTATCAGGACTGGTAACAAAAGCCTTACCAAATCCTTTTATTTTCACCTTCACTTACATCGACAATGTGCTAACTTTAAATAACATGAAATTAATTTGACAATGTCACATGTATATCTCCTGAATTTGAAATAAAGTCATTACATATTCTTCTATATCAGCCCCTTATCGCCATATATACTTACAGCATGACCGACAGTAATGGTTTGCCACTAAGTTGAACGATAATTGTGCTGAGTTCAATTTTCCTAAGGTAAACTTGCCCTTTCTTGATAGTAACATCCCTGCGTCCCCAACCTACTAACGTCATCAGTCGTAGTTGATTCAATATACAAAAGCTTGCTCCAGATATCCTGATGTTGGTGACAGACGTCGACTAATGATGAACAAACGTACAAGATAAGGTTTCGGAGAGAGGAAAATTAATGAAGACAAAGGGCAATTCTTATGTTCACCATGACGATCACACACGGATTTATTCTTGTTTTTTTTTCAATTGTCTTCGTGTTTATAAATCCTTTGTTCATATTTTACCAATGTTTTATCGGCTCTATTTTCAAATAATGATATTGTTGACATTTCAGAGTTTTCTTCCTGATTAAAAATATACATGTTTCCTACATTTCGATGTTTTGATGGAATTGAAGATTATGTCAAACTAAAATTAAACAGTGAGAAATCTAGTTATTCAAACAACACGCTCCACTGAGTAAAATGCGAGACTTTTCACTGTATTTCAAAATACTCGGGAAATGCATTAAGCCGTGTTCAAAATCGTGAAGTTGAAGTCATTTTATAGAGAATAACCCATACATGATTAATTATATTTTTTACATGATAGTTCATTTTTAAGCATAACTTGATATTTACTAATAAGGAACTTTATTTTTTCCCCATAACCTTAAAATGAAAACTGTAACGTCGTACCGTTGGGTGTTAGTTCACCCTGTCAAAACGATCTGGTTAAAATCACTGAAGCTTAAGGGAGAACTTGTCAAAAACAATGAGGATATTGTCATAAACAATGAGGATATTGTCATAAACAATGCGGATATTGTCATAAACAATGAGGATATTGTCATAAACAATGAGGATATTGTCATAAACAATATACTTTATGCGGTATGTATTTTTCATATCATGACAAATTTACCATTTTTTGCCGATTGTTTGTAAAATATATTTATTTTCGGTGATACATGTATGTAAGTAGCTTTGCAATTTGCTAACACCACGGTTATTGTTATAAATGACGTCTTGTGATGATAACGTTAACAGACTCCTACAAAAAATATACGTTTTTAGTCCGTAAGTTTGAAAATATCTCCTCTTAACCAAAGACCGATCCTTATTATAAAACTGTATTCGTATGATATACCAATATAAGTGTGATACACGACACTGAGATCGATTGATTGATTAATGAAGTCATTGATTGACCGAGTGATTAATCACATTCTTATCACTTTGCCAGAGCACCTCTCCACACACACCTGTTCGATGAGCTCCCATATGACCTGCGAGTACGATGTCCAAGCTGAGTATGTATACACCCTTACCAAAGCCTGTCGAAACTGTACTAACAACGTCACAGACTGCTACAGACCGGGCTATATTTCAGCTGACGGCAATGTGTACGCCGAAAGGTTCTGTGGGTGAACATGAGCTCCCTGGATCATATGGACACGTAAGTTGGGGCACAATTATGGCTGTAAGGCACTATCCGACAATAGATATCAGAACGCTGTTTATCGCAAATTCCCGTAGAGTATATTGAGAAAACAAAACACTCGATTTCATATATCATCACCCATTGGATATTGTCTCAAGTTTCGGGTCATAATTCATGTCATTTCATGAGGGGAAATGCAAAATCAAGACTGGCATATTCACCGATTAACGCGGTAGTCATGTAATATGTTTATCTTATTAATGTGAAATCGAAACAATGACATAAACATAATAAACTCCGTAGGCTTTCAATTAGAAATGATATCAAACGTAACATTTTAGAAATCCTAATGATAATCACAGTAATAAATCTGAAGATACGGGGTCCGCCTGCTAAAATAAAATTATAATTTAAAATTTAATTTAATTTAATACATGTATTGCAGTTCAAATTACACCATGTAATGAAATTGAAGATTCCCCGTCTCCAATGGTTCATTTACGTCACATGTATTACAACTTTGACCAATGGTTTATTTCCTTCAAATTTATTACAACTTTGACCAATGGTTTATTTCCTTCAAATTTATTACAACTTTGACCAATGGTTCATTTCCTTCAAATTTATTACAACTTTGACCAATGGTCTATTTAATGTCTATTTCCCAAAGGAATATATACATGATACAAATGTATCTACTGGTGTTATTATGCATTTTAGGTATAAAGAAGCCCATTGTATTTTCTGCCACAATGAATTATATGAGAACGTTACATGATATGAAGAGTTCAAAGTTGATCGGAGACGACGTTACAGATTCCTGATTATAACCAAAGGCATATAATGTACTCTTCAATCCAATTCAGGTCTTCGACAGCGACGAAAATCCTTTTCCGTCCATCAGTATATAGCTACTGTGAAACTGTGGTAGGAGAAACACTGATCATCTCTACCGTGAAAGAACTCTCAGCAACCAAGGCCTGTGGGTGTATGTTCTATGTATTAGAAACTTGTGTGACGACTGCGTTTCGACGTGTGTTTGGTATTTCGTTCCCATGATGTGACAGTATCGAAGCATATGTTAAGCGTTTATTCTGATGGAACACTAATATGCTAGCAAGCATACCTTCTAATATCCATGACACATTCTACAACCAACCAAATGAGTTTCTTTAGCAAAGAATGGCCATCAGGATCAGGATAACTGGGGGGGGGGGGGGGGAGCTTGCATTTGCATAATAAATAAAAAATCAGATCTGAGAGCTGAAGCCTTGG
>JAUMHH010221555.1:0-12143 GCA_032359455.1 Chlamys rubida
TATTGATTGTTACGTCATTGGTTTGTGTGAGAAAATTACGTCGTTTTCTCAAAAATTGATGACGTTCCTCTCACAAAATAATGACGTAACAATCAATACCTGCTCCCAAGAGAAGATAACTCTGCAATACGAAAAGACGGAATACCAATATTAAGAAATCCGTATCCTACCAACATACGTTTGTAAGGAACCAGTGTTATTTGGGAAGTTACTGTTGATGGTACTTTTTTCACCCATATAATTATAAACATATATATATGAATACTATACTTTACTTATGTATCCAGTCTAACTAGATGGGTACCGCCATACTGGATACTATAACTAGAGACAAGGCCAATACTAAATAAATATAAGGTTATGCTGTAGTGATATCAATACTTTGCATTTCACATATAGTACACTATAAGAACAGAAATGTCTAAAGTTTGTGAATACTTATTTTCGTGAACATTTGCAAAAGTCACGAGGATCGGAAATCAGGAAAGGAAGCACAACAGTAATATAATGTTGCTTTATATACATAGTACATAGTAAATGTGAGTAGATAATCGAGATATTTTTTCATCTGAAATTAATTTAAGAGATAGAATAATAGTTTTTTTTAATACAATCGATTTGAAATTCACACTTTTCAAATGATTTCATAGAAGTATGAATCAATTGACATGTTATACAAAACATCTACAAAATATAAGCTTTTTATTTGCATTTAAAAAAATCGGTCACTACCATTATAGTCAAACTGATCTTAGCCTATATTCCCTTTCAACACTTTAATGATTTCAATCAAACACACATGTATCACATGCAAGATATTTACATAGTTTTGAAATTAGAATGATTTTCGTTTAAAATTATTCATTAACATCCGAGAAACGTTACCGATGCGTCATTAAAACTAAGTTACAAGAAATAGATATTAGTTTATTAAACAAAAATATCGTAAAATATATGTAGTTAATTGCAATATAAAATGTCCAAACACAATAAATAATAAATTCAACAAATAAATAAGAAAATTCAACAAAAAATAAGAAATTCAACAAATAAATAAGAAAATTCAACAAAAAATCAAAAAAATCAACAATAAATAATAATGATAACTGCAATGAGGCGTAGAAACAAAATAGTCTGACATGCATGTTGGCTTATATGTACCGTATATAGTTTTCCTATCAAATGAATATTTGGTTGTTAAGTGTATAAGACTCTTTCATGCCCAGGGGTGTAGGATAGGGACAATCCACCCGAGGGGTTTCAAATTTGATAAAACCCGAGGCTTAGCCGAGGGTTTTGCCAAATTTGAAAATCCCGAGCATTTGGCATGAAAGAGTATTTTTTCTCATTCCAACCACCTGAATAAGCCCAGAAACCATGAAAATGCGTTTGGACTGGCCACCATTTTGAAAATGTCAATTTCCCCCTGAGCTTTTTAGATGAAAACGAAACAGCCAGCTAGATTAAGCATATCCCATATTTGCAAACAGTGTTTGCGCAGAAAAAGTAATCACATCTTTCTAACGTGTACGGTAAATATATAGTAAAAGGATTTAATTTCATCACGTCGCCTTTTCCACATTGCGGCATCGGAGAGTTCCAAATTCGTGACGTCACGTCATTGTTGAGCCATTGTGACGTCGAGACACGTGAAATGGGGTGTAAGATAGAAATTTCCTTCACCCGTTTCTTACCCTGGACAGTTCTATCTTACACACAGGGAAATGAGAGAATTTAATAACCTATTAACAACTATTAGGTTATTTAAGGACGTGCCTCCATGTGTGTTATGCATACGTGCATGTATGTGGATGCCGGCTATAAAATGCTCCCTCACCACTGAAATACCATACCAAATGTACCCAGGAAATATCCCACCCGCAACCTTTTAACTGACAACTGGTAACCAGTTGTTGCCATTGTCCTAAAGGCTGAATGTTTAGCAGAATGTAACAACGTCAATGTTTTAGGACTTTTGGATGTTTCGGCCTCGGGACAAAACTCATAGCCTACCCGAGATTGGGCAAACGCTCAACACCAAGGCAAACAGAGATGATTGTTATACATGTAGGTGATGTTTCTTGTTTTAGAAAATTAATATATTCAGAAGATGTTTAAACCGGTGATCGTCTCTCCACGGAAATTAACGCGCAACTAAATTAAACGGTTTACATGATATAGTAAATTTGGGACTTGATACAACGGGAAACATGTCTTAGGAACTTTCCGGAAATACTTTGTCGTTGTATAGGATTCTTATTCACCCCAAATCACATGTATATACAAAGCTCAACATAACTGGCCTTTAACTTTTCTACATAGGCCTACCATTATAAAGACCAACCCAAGACAAACAGGTGCATGCCTAACACTGAGGACAGATATACCTTCATAGATATGACTCTAATCGAATGTTATTGGATTGTCAAGTTTCAGTAGGCATTCGCGAAGGAACTGTTCCGTTTCTTACATAGATCTTCTTTCTTTATAGGCGAGCTGAAGGTCAACCTTAAGGTCGTTGTGGCCTATTTCTCCCAACGCATCACACAGTGTTTTAAGGGATTTCTCTGCTGATCCGTTCTCCGTGCCAAGCCATCCCATAAGAATGTTAAAAATCGCCATTACGATGTTATCTCGGTATTTAAAAAGGATATGCTCCACTTCGGAGTGATCTAAATCTAGTTGAATCGCTAGCTCCATAGTCTTATTTGGTAATACTTTCCTTGCGATGTTAAGTAGTGACCTGTCTCCGAAAGCAGCTGAAATGCATAATATTACAATAATAATAATTAATATGGTTCGATAGCTATATCTTTGAGATTTTTTACAATCTAAAATGCACATATCATATTGTACTTTTGGTTTGTACGTACTCGTTCTTTACCAGAAGTATCATTTGCATGTTTACTCTCATCCTCCACATGATCACCAAACAAAACAGGTGGAGATAGTTACTGCTTTCTAGAAGCCCACTGAAGATTTGAGACGATTTACATACCACAAAAGTAGAGGATTATTTCTTTTTTTCTAGCAGCTAGTATGGTGTATTTATACCTACCATTACCAAACTTTGGGGTTGCTCTTCCAATGTTGAGTGAATCATCAAGGGAATCTGGCAAAAGGAAAAAGAACATGCATTCCTATTGTGAAATAGCAAATAACGTTTATAGATGAATCTGTTTGTTCTTGGAAGAACGACTTTCCCTATGATGTTACATTGTACAACGAGCGATGCGTTGTGAACTATCAAACAATGGATCATTAGCTATTGGCTTTAGGAATGAAAAACACGTGGCGATATAACAAACATTACACGTTTATATAAAAGAATCTTCATACAATACAATAATTAACTACATAGTATTTTTTCAATACTTTTGAAATAAAATAATTACTTGTGATATAATGATAATTCGAGGTTCATATATACTGCTTTATCACAAACTAGATTGTAGGTCGTCTAAAAGCGGTGCACAATTCATTATCCGTAGTTATAGGGCCTCTGCAACCAGCCAATATATTTCTCAACTCCGTGGGGAGCATACAACAGGTGCTGCCATTTCGGCGCTCACAGCTAGCATTCAACAATTCCAGCACTGTCCAACCACGTACTCATTTGCAGCTGAGTATACTTGAACAAGCGGAGTTAAGTATCTTACTCAAAGATACAACACTGTGTCGTGACGTGACTCGAACCCGCAACCGTTCGGTCACGAGCCCGACGTCCTACCACTAGACTACCGTGTACTAGTTATTATTACGGAATACAAAACTCACTGATAAGTACTTCTAAGCTGCTCTGCCGACTAATTCCTGCAGTTGACATCACTTGGGTTCCTGGAGATGTCGCCCTTGAGGAGTTTGGAGTTGTCGCCCCTGTGGTTACTTGCTGTGCTGATTGTGGATATCCTGGGGATGCATATATTGTATTTATTGCGAAATATCTTTATGACACTCACATATACATTTACAGTATATATATATATCAAATTCTTTGTTTAAATTGACTTAAAAGGGAACTCGTTGTCTCCGATATCGTACTATGTAATGATGGCATAATTGCTTTCGTCGACTGTATGTAGTTTTCGTATTATTTTGAAAAAAGTTGCTCTTAAAATTGACAACGTGTCCAAATGGTCGTCTATCACTTAGTGCTTCCTATATATATCGTCACTTTAGCTATTTATTTATATTTATATATAACTTTGAGGTCACTCTAGATACTAACCAAGATAGTATCGATATACCAATAATTTATGAAATAGAAACGAAAGTGATAAATTATCGACTGCAGCAACGCGAACTTCTTTTCTAAGAACGTAAGATGATGCATGGGTTGGAGCTGTGGATATTGTAAGGCGTAGGTCGTGAGTTCGAGGCCTTGGCAGGATACGAGTCATACAACTACATGTATATTCCTTCGTTATTTGTCACTTTCTATGTCATTTATTCAATTAAAAGCACAGTGTTTCACACACACTAGTGGATGAAGATCGGAATCTTAAAGATATCAACTACCTGTTGTAAATATACTGTGTCTAATATTTCATTTCAAATCAATGTTATTGCATTTAAGACACAATTGGATTAGGCACAGGCATTGTCTATTAAAGCCCTTTCCAGAAGAAAAATACAAACATTTCATTCATTCATATATACAGAGAGAGAGAGTATTATAGAGAAGATGTAGTATATATATGTTAAAATTAATAGGAGAATACTAGAACCATTTAATACATGTTCACAGAAATTAATAACTAGAATATCATAGATTTTTAACATTACAATTGCTATAGTCTATATACTTTAAGAACTATAGTCTAGTGTTTGGTTAGAGGCACTTCAAAGTTACTGTCACCATACACAGTGCCATCCTTCCCATTTACACCAGAGTGATAGCTATAAAATAGCAAATACAAACACATTGTAAGATGATTTGTAGTTTAGTTAAAGTTAAAACTTCCAGATTTTTCGATATACTCCAGAACACATGAGATATATTACAATCTAATATATTACAATATACATTATATATATTTATGCATTACGATCCAGGTACCCATATACCATCCATATAAGATCCGTCACTATGACTATGTAGAAAGAGGCATCGATACCTTTTGTTTATCAAGGAGGTGAGGCTGGGTGATTACAGGTGCCCGTAGGTAGTGATTGTGAGGCCTGGAGAGGGTAGGAGTAATACAATTGTCTTCCTTTGTCACTTGTGTTTATACATGTATATCATTTATATCTATATATAATTGTGAGGGTACCCTAGATACTAACCTGCTATGGCGGTATTTATATCTATATGTAAGTGAGGTTACCCTAGATACTAACCTGCTATTGCGGTATTTATATCTATATATAATTGTGAGGGTACCCTAGATACTAACCTGCTATTGCGGTATTTATATCTATATATAATTGTGAGGGTACCCTAGACACTAACCTGCTATGGCGGTATTTATATCTATATATAATTGTGAGGGTACCCTAGATACTAACCTGCTATGGCGGTATTGGAAATCCCAGTGCTCATCGTCTGCAGCATTGTTGGCTCTAAACGGTAAATTAAACAATAAAAAACAAAGAAAATCTAACACCTACATGTAACCAGCAACATGTCCACTATAAGCTTATTTCATGCCCTCTGTTAGTATTTAACATCTGTTCAATAAACCAGTGAAATGTCGGTGAGCTAATAACATCCAAGATTACCTCAAGGTGGTTTGTATTACCTAATAATGTCATTAGTGGCCTCATAACGCCATGGATTATCTCATGTCATAGATGACTTCATACTGTCATAGTTGTCCTCGTAATAGCATGGATCACCTCATCATTGCATATATCACCTCATTATATCACAGGTGGCCTCACAATAGCAAGGAGTACGTCATAATAATATGCATTGCCTAATGATGTTATCGGTGACCTCATAATTACATAGATCATCTCATGATGTAAATGGTTACTGTACCTCATCATGTCATATTGTATCTCACCATGTCTTATATAGATTTATAGTGACATTGATTACCTCATAATTCCATGGATTACTATGCAATGTCATACATTACCTGATAATGTCATATATTACCCCATACTGTCATAGATTACTTAATAATGTCATATATTACCTCATATTGTCATAGATTATCCCATAATGTCATAGATTACCTACTAATGTCATAGATTACCTAATAATGTCATAGATTACCTAATAATGTCATAGATTACTTCATAATGTCATAGATTACCTAATACTGTCATAGGTTACCCCATAAGAACATTGAATACATCACACTGCCAAGCTATTATATACAGGAATGTATACTGTTAAACACAACTAATTCTGTCATGACTTTTCACTTGCCAAAGGACGTAAAGAATTGTTTAATTCTTCGTTAAATACCATGACCTCTTATACTCTCATAACCTACTTATACAGTCGTAATAAAATACATATCAGTACGTCTTATATATCAGTCTGAAGTAACAAATTACAGCAGACAAATATTACATACCCCGAACTGCGATTTGCGGACATTCCTGGGTTGAGTGACGTCGATAGGTTATTTCAGTATTGCCATTTGATCCTTTAAGAAATGTTAAAGAAAACAGGACCAATCAATATTGATTTACAAAATGTAACAACAATATACAAAAATAATGATAAAACGTATGGTGTAGGTTCCTGTTACATTTTCTGTTCAGTACAATAACACTTCAATAGAACACGAAATACATGTAACACACTGGGACAAATTCGAAACCAAAAGACGATATAAAACATAAAAGCACGTGTTATGTGTACATTATGTGCCATCCGACATGATGTCAATCCTAGCAATTAAATAACGAGAGAGGCTTAACCAGGTATATCCTGTTAGAGGTCGAACGTGACCTTTGAACAATGAGCACTATAACTTAATCGAGCGTAGAACCCCATGTTGCAGCGTGTTTTATAAAAATGTAACTATTAATTCAAAGTTTAGATGGGTTTATATGATAGCTACATCGACATATTGAATTTAAGAGGACTTTCCTTACTTTGTATTTATAGTAATTATTTTTCACAATCGTTTTTTCTCACAAAGTTATCAAGTATGACCTTTGACCCTTCATCTTCGACCAATGAACCTAAACAGTTCATTACGAAAAAAAGTAAAATGTGGTGTGGTTAACATCAATATATTAAACCTCATTTATATCAGACGGGTGTATCTGGTGATCAAAGTTTAGTCAAGGAAATCGAACATTTAACAAACATATATTTTTAAATAGATCTTTACGCTACGTTTCTAACAGGATCATCGCCAGCTAAATGTCTTTCGCTATTACCGGGGAAATTCAAGTTTAAGATCAGTTTAATGTGTTTTTTTTAAACAATATAAAAAATATATACAATATACTCAGACCTACAAGAAAAGTAATACTGATACTCACCTTGACCTCCATAATAATTTTGATGCTTTCTTTGGTCGTCCGATTTTCGATCATTCCCGAGAAAGTAGTTTCCATTCTTGTCTGATTTAAACAGATAAAAAAATAAATCATAGCAGTAAATTGTAATAACAGAAAACAAGAACTGATCAAATTACTCCAAATGCAAAATAGAAATTGTGAATTTTATGACATATCGACATTTACCTGTCTGGCGGTAGGGCGACCTCGATCGCTTCCTCCTTGGTCTTCTAACTGCCGTTAGGGGATCAAAATGAGCACCATGCACTTCAATTTTGGTGTTTGAAATCAGTGTGAATTTCAGAATCACGTAGACCGACCTACCAATTGCTTCGACAATGTCAATAGGTATAGAAATATAGTTATCCGACATCGAACCGATGAACGGGATAAACGTGTGCTCCTTCGATACCTCCTTTTGGACTCGTCCACAACCACTAATGTCCACTCGGATTCTCTCCCCTTCACCAATCATAACTTCAGGGGACCTACATTGCCGTAACTCGGCCAGACCAAGCTCTTTACAGGCGTCTACTGTTTCCGTTATTCTCCTCAACTGCACACACTCGAACCGCATTGTCCTTGTTCTATTGTTACTGGCAGAAGTAAACACCAGAATCTTACATATGGTTTTTATTCCTACTGCTACCCTTGCAGCTGTCTTGATGTATTTTGGCGTGGCTTTCTTGTGTACTAATGCAAGTTGTCGACTAAAAATAATCAAAATAAAACCAATATTGTATTATATTATATAAGATACACGTGTATAACTATGACTGAATCACTCACACACTGAATTCTTGATTGACAACATTGTAGTATTGATAGGATGTATACATTTGAGGTGATTTAATGTGATGTATTTGAATGTTAAATGCAATAGTTTGATATCAGAATAAAACCCCATCTACATAAACAAATTACAAAGATTTCATTATATTTTGTATGATAATTCATGAGGACTTATAGCACACTTGACGGTCGGCAACCCTTCCGGTGTTTCTCAGACGACGGACAAGGCGTTCTATGGTGGAAGCATTCACACCGAACTGCAAAGCAACCTGTTGTTGCCTTTAACCGTGCGTTAGCAATGCCATAGCCTGAATCTGCTGACCTTCCGCCAGCCGTACCATGACTGCTAGAGATTCAAGTTGACAGTAAATAGCGGAAAGTGATGTGTCTACCTCAAGAGTATCAAGTGGTATGACAAGATGAGTTGACGAACTTGTCATTTTTATTCTGTTGCATTTTAACACTTTCATTATGTGGCACGGTATATGTCACACTTGCGTAACTTTAGACACAGCTTTGAGTGCACACTGACAAAAATCCTCGTTTGATCTTTTTTTTTTATAATTTTAAGGCAATCAGTTAAACGTGTTGCACATTGTACCCTGCGTTTTCTCATCCTCATATACAGGATATTTATATCCCTATGACTGAATCATTCGCTCACTGAATAGTATATATACAGGGTATTGGATATGCCTTTGACTAAATCACTCGTTCATTGAATTATATATTTACATGAAGTATTAATATATGGGCAATTGCTTAATCAAATCACTTGATCCATGAATTAAAACAGAACCACTCGTTCACCGAATTATATATTTAGCATTGAGATGTAAGACACGTATGTTCTTTAACATAAATTACTGAATAACCCTTCATGTACAGCTTCACAATTAATATCGTCAAAAATAACTGTAAATATATTTGCTAGAAAGCAGTACTGTAGTGATGGCTACTACTAGTAGAACAATACCATTTCGTGTAATAACTTGGTGAGCAATATTGCCAAAAATAACTGTAAACCATGCTTTCTAGAAAGTAGTATAGTAGTGACGGCTATTACTACAGCAATACACTTTTATGTAAGAATTTGATGAGCAATATTGTCAAAAGATAACTGTTAACTTTGTTTACCCAGAAAGCGTAAGAAAGCGTACGAAGGCTCTTTGTCTATCGAATATACTCACCCGGTGAATTTACAGACATCAAACGTGACGTTATATCCAGTTGATGTTATTTTGATATCGCGGTGTCGTTGTCCCGTCGGCTCGATGTTGATTTCCCCGTCATCTTTCCAGTGCAGGTCCACGAAGTCGTACTGGTCGGTCCGCGTTCCGCTGTCGACGTTGAGGGGCAGACTTACTCTGGCCGGTGCCAGCAGAGTGAAATCTTTGCTGTGTAATATTTCAACACAGACACTTATCGCCAAAATGTTCCTGGCGTCATCATTTGGTTCATGTCCGTCATTTACCCTCGACAGGTCAACTGGCAGAATCTGTAACATACGATGTCATAATCAATCATATTACGTATGTGTCTTAACAGGGTTTAAGAATCTATTTCACACAGCACTGTGGTTTTTTATATGCAAAGTGACCTCCCCTTAATTTCGTATTTGATTTAACTGTGGCACATTTGGGCATAAGTACGTCCATTGACCAGGAAGCTCAGGGGGTTAGAATAGTAGTAAAACAATCAGAAATCAAGGGCTCGAGTCCCGGTCTAGCTTCGGCAACTTGTTACACTTAGAACACTATTGTTGGTTAAAATGAAGTTTCGTTTAAGCTTTATAAAAACAAACAAAAGGCCCTGCATAAAAGGCTGACCATATTCGCTGTAATGGTTAAATTTATCACAATACAATACAGAGGGCCAAAAAGGTGAGCCAAAGGTGGCATTCCTCGGTATACATTTGTATGATGTTGTGTTATACGTTCATACACTTAGATGATGTATTGTCTATACAAACACTTACACAAATGTAAACGTAGTAGATTGTTTTTGAATACATATTAAGATGATTGGTATACGTACTTGGATGTCTATTTTCTCGGTCTTGTTCACCGAGTTCTTGGGAAATTGTATCTCCACGGCTGGGTTGTGCTCCGATTTGAAACATCCACCAGAGGGCGTCACCTCAAACTCCTCACTAACTGGCGTACACGAAACACAGAACGTGTCTATTTTGGAAGCATTGAAAGCAATAGTACCACTCTGCAATAGGAATTTATAGAAGTTATAAGACAAAATATTTACTCATACTATCAAAAGCAAAGTGTAGCAGCATGCTAACATCGGAACAATTTGTTGGAAGTGACTTTGAAATTAAAAATCAAAATCTAATACGATTAAAAGTTTTCCAAAATAAATATATTATAAGAAAAGCTGTGTGTTATGAACATGGGACTGTTCACATCATATATTTTTTCTAACTCATGAATGAAACTATCAGTATTAAACGTGTTAATTATCTTAACACAATTAACAGACGTTTGTCATTTCGAATATACATATAAAATAAAAGGAATAACATAAAACACATATTCAAGTTAATCCTTATAATTTAATCTACTATACACAATCCCTGTGGAAATTCACTTTTATTGATGGACTCTTTTCTCTTAGAAATTGTTACGCTGCTGTATCAGCCAATCAAAAGCGACGTTACAAACGGCGACGTCATTTTTTACGTCATGGGCTGATAACATATTTTTGTAAGCCAATCAAAATGCTTGTTACCAGCAAGATTAAATTATTATTTATTTAAGGAAAAATCATCCCGTGCTGTAGTTGTAGCTTTTGTGGTTAAAAGTAGAGATCTACCTTGGATGTGTCATGACATAAAAAAGTTGATTTCAAAACGTAAACAAATACATAAAAGGGCAAAACAGACAAATAGAGATTGTGACTGGTTAGAGTTTAGACATATACGCAATAAGTGTGTCAACTTGATTAGGCAGTCCAAAGTCAAGTAATTCAACAAACTGTCGTTAGAACTGTCTGTCCCAAATCGTTCCAAGTCATGGTGGAAAGTTCTTAACAAATTCATGAAAACAGACACAAAAAAATCCCACATCCCTGTCATTATTAGTGATGGAAATTATGACGATGACGATGCTGACAAGGCTAATATTTTCAATTCTTATTTTTCTATGGTAAATAAAACACAATAGGTTTATATTATCTCGGAACACCTGTTCTGATTATCTTTGTATTTTATCAAGGGTCCTTGTACAAAATTATTTTTCTCATATTTGGCACTAGTTTTATCGATATTGGGCTGGCATTGTTGTTGTTTTGACACGTAGATATTCTCCTGATATAATATTTATAATACGCCATTTCCATCCCTAAGAGAATAATATAATTATTGATTCATCCGATCAAGATTTGTGTGAATGATAAGACGTAAACGGGTCGGTAATGCCGGAAATACATTTTTATGTTCGTCGTGTTATTTTTTATTATACTCTGAAGAGATGTGATCGTTATCATTATGGCCAAAGTTTGAGTTTGCCGTTTTTGAGTGTTTACTTATCATGATTGAAACTGTTCACTGGTTGTTAATGTTTCGCCCTAGCCCGTGTTTCATCTGGCCCTGACACCAGACTTGGACAGTTTGACAGATTATTATTATTATTATTTCCTTTATTTCCTCCAAAAATGAAGAGTTACAGAAATAACGATCAATACACGTATACAATTCAACACAATTGAAAGAGAAGAAAATGCATTCACACTCATGGTCACACCCTTACATAGTGACACACACATGCACATCGACAGACACACACATAAGATAATAATAATAGTACACGCATCATACCACAAAGTACTATAAACACATCACAATGATATATTAGGTACTATTACATTCA
>JAUMHH010221566.1:0-12141 GCA_032359455.1 Chlamys rubida
TTCCCTAAATTTGCTATTCTAGGTGTCCGTCTCCGCGCTCCGCGCTCGGTCTACCTCAAAATGAGAAAGGTCTAATAGCACGTTCAAAACAGCGGATTTAAATCATTACATCAACACCAAAGTCTTTTTTATTCTTTGTTCCAATAAACGATTTGAAAGTTTAATTACAACCTCAATGTAAAGGTTTCGTTTGTTTGTTTTGATCCCTAGTCCAATCGGCGATTTGAAATATTAATAATAAAACAGGCTGTTGTTGTTTTTATTCCTGGTTCCCCTTAGTTATTTCTAATGGCGGCCATTGTCACGGACTATTCGAGACATTGTTAGTGTTTTGTTGCTCTCAGAAACGAAAAACAGGTGAGCAATGTAATATTGATGGTTTTGTGTAGCCTTGTTTAATAAACCGTTTTTGTCACGTAGGCTCCCTACGTGGGTAAAGGGAAATCAATAAATCAACACCGCTAACCAATGACCGAATTGACCGATATGCAATTCAGAAGGTTTAAACTGTTTCACTTGTCTTTTCTGTTTCGGTTTTTTTAAAGTTCACGATAGAAATGTTTGTTCGATAATACATGTTAAATAGAAATTAAATTACCTTCTTTAATAATTCTTATAAAATAGAGAATAATCTAAAGGTTACAATGAAATATTAAATTCTTGGCACACTATTTGTTGACGTGTTTATATCATTACAAGTGACTAAATCAATTCGTTCCAATTTTAATAATAACCCTTTAATAAACAAATAAGAAATGAATAAAAAATGAATAAATAAATAAAATAAGAAATAAATAAGAAAAATCCATATATGAAGTAAATAAATACATACACTTAAGTAAATAAATACATACACTTAAGTAGATTATAAACATATTAAAAAGAATGAACAAAGAAAATAAAAAAAAAATAAAAAAAATTGAATAAATAAATCAATATAAATATTCACCGGTGGTATATTAATCTTGTCCATAGTCGTATACCCGTAACCAGATCTCCAATTAGATTGTCTGTCGTAGTCCTCTGATAGTAACTCACATTTACCTCTTTTTTTGTCGTAGTTGAGATTTCGGCACAATTTGTAGACAACACACAGCTCTATACACTGATAAACAGTCGGCAGCTTTGTTGTGAGGAATTGATGCGTAAATAGCGGAAGCTTTCCTAGAAATTGTACTTGGAATACACTTTCAGCAAGTTGTATCTGAGTGATAAACAGCAGGAAAAGTAACATATCCAATGGCAACAGTATATACATGATATCCATAGAAATTGAACGCTTTACTCGGTCTGAGTTCCACTTACTATGGCACAGCGTAACACAGCTATAGGAGATTGGTATACGGTTGGAAAACTGTAACAAAACCAAATTATAGTTTACTACTTGTGTTAAGCCAATACAATCTGGTTACGTGATCGCATGGGCCTATCAACCAATAAGACTGTAGGTTATGGTTGTGAATGTCAAATACCAAGATAAATGTATTATAGATCAATATTACAAACCATTAAGCAAAACCAGTCATGTTATCATGTGTAACGGCACTTTTCTGAACAGCCAATATAATATGTTTAAGTGAAACCCTGAACATATAGAGCAATACGAATCTAGGTTATGGTTGTCAATATCACCAAATGCTTTATGTATAAGAGATCAGTGATTGCAGTCAAGGGTACCATTATCAGTGGCCCATGACGGAGTCATACTCTTATGTGTCCCAAGGTTATATACAGTAGATGAATGTTGCATACAAGAGTATGTAGCTATCACTACACTGAAGTCAGATTCACAAATATAAATAAGAGCTGACGTTATAAGACTGAAGGTAAAGATTGTATATGTATCCAGTGAACGTGTTCCTGTAGATCAAAGTTACAAACAGAATCATTTCGCAAACTTGACACTTATTTCAATATACCACGCTTTGTCTAAGTTAGGCCAGGCTGACGATAGGCAAATTTCTTATGGGCATTTTCGAATATCCAGGCTGTTCAGTGATGTAGAATCTGCCTTCTTTGGGAAATTACGAATCCTTGTTAATATGTTGTGGACAAGTCTCTCACATCAATAAAACGGCACTGTGTGCTCCAATGTTTGCTGTTTCCAACATAGTGTATATCTATGACATTAAACAAAGTGTACTTGTGAAATTAAACAAACAGAAATCGTGACAACAACAGGACGAAATGGAATAATATTCATTCTAACTATGCAACTTAACATATCAGCGAAATTCTTTATCTATCGAATGTATAGTTAACCATCAGACAGTATATACACTTAATAAATAATGGGCGACGAAAAGCAACCAGGGTTATTTGCTAACGCTTTACCCAAGTCAACGTTCAAGCCACCTGTTCACATAGCAAGCCACCAACTTTAAGTACATATTTTCAGTGAAAGTCTCTTGAGAGTCAGATTAAACGCAGATCAGCACTTGTTTACTGCCGTTTGAAAACAATATTCAGCTCTAATTTGACTTTGCAAAACCATGAACAAATATACCGTTTGATATCAACGACCGCAGCATTACACGGGATATATTTTCTATATTTTTACGGATATCCCTAATTAGATAGAGATTCCCCAAAGAGTGCTGCTTGGTTGTAAACTTAAACTAAATCGAGGTGGTAAAGCTAACCTATGCAAGTATAATACCGAGCCATCACGAGTTACGTGACCTATTTCTCTCGTTATATTCTGGTTATATAAAGATAACCGTAGGATGTTCTGGGATATACATTTGTCTTTTAATTCTGTTGGAATTTTAGCACAAAACTCTTATGTAAAATAGTATGTCACTATATGTGTAATTAGTCTCCTTGATGCAGTCAGAGAATGAATAGACTAGTTTGACATTCTATTTCTTATCTTCTTCGGCTCTTAAGGGGTCTCGTTGCTTCTGTGAGTCCTCTAGGGTCTAGCAACCTTTCTTGGCGTCTTCAGAGGCTAGCTAATTTCTCAGTAATATCATATTTCTTCGGGGTTATTAGGAAAGTAGTTTTTCTCTGAGTTTTTCTTGAGTCAAGCAACTTCTCCTGGTATCTTCGGAGTCTAGCTGATTTCTAAGTAAATATTTTACTCTTATAGCTTCTCCAGGGTTTAGTCGCTACTCTAGTTCCTCCGGAGTCTAGTGACTTCTATTACTTATTCTGCGTCCAGCTCTTTACCATTTCCAAGCTTTTCTGCAACATCTCTGTGTCTAGCTTACTCAGAAATAGTTCTTAGGAATGAATGTGTATCATACGTAGGTTTTCTGTGAGAGGGTAGCCCATGTTATTCCTGTTCCGATAGGGGAAACAGGTGCCATGAGTTGTGACGTCACAATCAAGATGCTGAGACTCAAAACATACTGACTTAATATAATGATTGAATGAAGGAACAATTGTGACCCACCTGTTGTCCGGGATGAGTGTATTCTTCCAGTTCAGCAGGTCCTTTTTATTTTGAAATCGTAGTTGTATCCCATCTGTTGATTTGTATTGTTGTCGAGAAGGAGGTGTTCTGTTTTTGTTATTGTTCCACACATGACATTATGTGCACCGCCTGTTTCTTTAGTCATTCGTTCTGACTGTTCAGTTGTTGTTGCTTTTTTTACAATTTTTTCCAAATATTTTGTTTCCTTTGTAATACATATATAGAAAGTGACATATATCGCTCGTAGCATTCTTGTTATATATATATAATCGTATGGTTTGGTTTCGTTTGGTTTGTTTAACGTCCTATTAACAGCTAAGGTCGTTTAAGTACGTGTCTCCATGTGTAGGATGTAGGCGTGCTTGCGTGTGTGCATGCAGGAGACAGGGTATGTTGGTGTGCTTGCCTCCTTGTGATCACTCGGATCTGATGCCGACTTTATACTGCTATCTCACTGAAATGCCATCCCAGAGGCACCAGATTCTCTGGGATTTACATTCCTGTTCCGTGAAATGGATAAAACATCTCCAAAGAAGATTCCATACAGGAACTGACATTGAGAACCGTCTCTCGTCAAAATCCTGATATATTGATACTTTGGAAATTGATATAGTATGTCATGATCAATATACATTTGTAAAGAAATAATTTGATATGAACTGCCAGGGTTGGGGAGTTCTGGAGTCAGCCTCCCGCACAATATGGTGTCCTCATATTTTTCTCCCGTCAGTAACTGATAATTATATCTAAATTTAAATATTTCAATTCGATTATAACAT
The DNA here is from genome assembly GCA_032359455.1 of Chlamys rubida. Classification (NCBI taxonomy): domain Eukaryota; kingdom Metazoa; phylum Mollusca; class Bivalvia; order Pectinida; family Pectinidae; genus Chlamys; species Chlamys rubida. The sequence goes on from JAUMHH010221566.1 coordinate 4,198, forward strand.
TTTGTTCATCAATATAACATTCAGAAACTTGATTGGGAAACAAAACATCTGGTCAGTATTTGTAATGCAATCGTATTGTGAATCACTTTCAGTGTCAGTTCGTTATTTTGTCCTACCAAGACTAGACATGCTTTATAATAGGCGGCCGGGGTTCGATCCCCGAAGTCGTCGTACGCATGAATATTCAGAGAAAGATGGAGTATTAATTGGTCTGGGGTGGATGTTGCGGTATCATTGCTGCAGCATTCAAGAAACGTGGCACTATAAATGATGCCGTTGAAAACACGGTCTCACTACAAACAGAACACATTACATCTCCAGCACACACGCATGCATACACACATAGGAGATAATAGCCCGGTGGCAAATGACTAGTAGTTAGCGCCTGATAAGGCGGTTCCTGCGAATTCCTAAAAAAATGTATTGATTCATGTATATGCTAATTGTACTAATTGTATATAAATGTACTGTAGGGGGCTTTAAAGTTGTTTATTTTAGCTATATAGGGCGCTATATCAAATGTTGTATATCATAATTGTTATTTGCACGTTTTCTACGAACATTAGCGTTTATTTCTGTGCATTGCCTGTTTCTTTAGTCATTCGTTCTTATTGGTCAGTGTCTGTAAAGTAATCGACTTGTGATTCACTTTCTGTGTCAGTCCGTTATTTGGTGCTACCTCGACAGAGACTTGCTATAGAATCGATTACAGATCCGTTACAGACAAAGTGTTTTCTACGAACAGTTACATGTAAATATTCAGACGTTTAAATGATCTTCTTCTGTAAGAGTTTGCTAGCGAAATCACATAAGAGATTGAGGTTAAGTGGACTGAACTTTTCAAAAAATATTAAGGAAAAATATATATATAATTGAAAGAAATGTTTCAACACGGTAAATATTAGGAAGAATATTTAATCAAAAAGATTCCAAAATGTTTAATAAAGGGTCTTACCATTAAGTATGTAACTCCCCTGAAATGGAGCACATATTAAAAGATGATTGCACCTTTAACTTTGGAAATCGATGCTTATTTGCTACTAATGCTCAACGGTGATGATAGGGGTACACAATTGTGGAAATACAAATATGTTTAAAACTTATATTGAAACAGATGTGGATGTGCAAAACTAAATCCTTAATTACATGAATTTAAAAATTTTGAAAATTATATGTTTATTTTAAACTAATAAAAATTAAAGTGTGTATACTATAGACCTTGCAACTTAGATCCAGAATAGCAGTAGGCAATCACAATATTGCAGTTTCCCACTGAATGATATCGCAAGAAGGCGACTGTTGTGGATTCCCTGAATAATTTCTGGGTTTTTTTCTGTGTCATTTGCTTAGGAGACATTCAAGAAACAACAACTAACAGGATGTTCTTGATCTGATTTCTTGGGTTAACCCAATTTCATAATTATGAAATGGATATAACATCTGCAAAGAAGATACCATACAGGAACTGACGTTGAGGACTCTCCATCAGAACTGTCTCTCGTGAAACCCTCGGTCAATCCCTTCAAGAAAAAAGTGCGTGGAACCAACCTCCTAGTAAAATACCTGCACTCGAAGCTTTCATAAATGAAGTAAAAGTAATTGCTCACTTCAACCGCACGCAGACAATAATGGACAACCTGTCATCATCAAACAGCCAGGCGCTCAAAGCACTCAAAGCAAATGCTGATATTGTCTTGGTGCCAGCGGACAAATGCTCTACAGCTGTCATCATGAACAGGAGTGACTATATCAAAGAGGCTTACCCTCAGCTCTCCAACGAGACATTCTATCAAAAGGTCGATAAGGATATGATGCAGGAATACACTCAACAAGTTTATGACACCATAAATAGAATAAAAGACAAGGGAAATATTGACGTAGACACCGCAAACTTCCTGCGTTCTAAAAAGACCAAGCAAGAAAGTTATCTCTCCTCCAAAAGATCCATCAACCTGGGAACCCTTGTAGACCCATCATCAACACAATCGGCCACCCGACGGAGAAAATATCTAAGTTCATTGATTTCCATCTTCGACCATTTGTCGCAAATCTACCATCTTATATAAAAGATTACACATACTTTCTAAATGGAACATACCAGAAGGTACCCTGATGGTAACGATGGACGTCGTTTCCCTGTAATAATTATTTCACGTTTAATGAGGAAAACTACAAACAAGTGAACGGTACAGCTATGGACACAAAGATGGTCCCATCATATGCTAATGTAAGTATGGGACATCTTTAATTTTAATCATAACATATGCCCCTACTAAGCCATTCAGCAGGCTTAGATTTGTCGATGACGTCTAAATCAAATGGACATTGGGCCAGGAATAACTTGACGAATTTATTGAATACGCGAACAAGATCCATCCAGCCTTCCAACTTACAGTAAAATTATCTACTACGTAACCAAACACATTTCTATACACAAGTTTCATTTTTTATTGACGAAGAAATCAGTACGGACCTGCACTGCAACCCAACAGAAACACCAGCATCGCGGAACTTCCAGCTGTCACCCCTCACACACCACGAGAAGCATCTCTTACTCCCAAGCCCTTCGCATCAGACGGATAGTGTCCGATGATAACATCTTCGAACGCCGATGTTTAGAGCTAAAGTCCAATCCTCTCAGTCCACTTTGATAGATCGGAAAATAGATAAAGTCATGGAACTGGACAGGGCAAGTCTGCTTGAATATAAAGTGAGACCTCAAAGACAAAGGGTACTCTGTGTAGTCACGTACTACACGAACAAGCCACCACTTCCATCAATTTTGAAAACCAACTGGCGCATTATTGAGTCTTCAGCGAAACTTAAACAGATACTCATAGAGTTCAATTTATTAGCATATCGTCAACCAAAAAAGGGGATCTGGTGGTAAGTAGCAGGCTTCCTTCGTCTGCCTCTGCTGCAGAAAGGCTCTTTCGAAACAGGCAACAAAAACTTGCAAACTGTGTCCACACACACACTCCACAGAAACATTTAAATGTGAAATGAAAGACAAAGTTTATCACATATAACAAACACTGACATGCACATCAGTCAATGTAGTATACCTTATTTCCTGCAAATGTTGAAAATGCAGTTTGTGTGTGAAACCAGCACAAAGCTCAATATCAGAACCAGCAAACACCGCATCCTCGACAATCCATGGGTTACGCCCACTTACACTCTCTGCACATCTTGAATATGTCATAGCAAATTCGACGGCTAAGTGTGCGCCACCCTGTTGATTAGACAAGAAGACTTGTTCGAACCTTTGATCTACATCAGAAGAATCTCCCGGTCACGTAACGGTAAAATATTACAGTTTTTTAAGTCGGGTGTCGCTTCTTTGTAATATTCAAATGACTGGTATCAGCCTGGCGATTGGTCAGGTTTAATAACCTGAAACCAATCAAATAGCTTGCTGCGTGCCTTTAATTTTGGGTCAAGCATTACAGGGCCCAATAGGGAAAGTTTAGGTTCAAATCTTTATAATCCTTCTTCGTCTTCTGTACCATTGGAGGGATTGTATGTAATGAGATGTATTTCACATTGATGCTTTCTTATCCAGGTGAGCGATACAGGGCCTTTGGGCCTCTTGTTATATCATGTAATTGTTTTGAGGTTTTTTCTGTGTCTCGATAAAGGAAAACTTTGACAACATCATATTGTCTGCACGGTAAGAACTGTAGATGATTTTTTTTATATTGTAAAGCGCTCTAGACCTGATATCGTTAGCAGGGTATGTTGCTATATAAATGCCATTATTATTATTATCATTTTTATCTTATATTTTTCTTCTTTCCTACTCTATCGTGTTAGCGTTGTCTCTAAAAGCACCCGGCAATATAACAGGTTAACAGGGAAATTATGCAAATTAGTAGTAAGTATCAGTAACGTAAACAAAGACGAAAAGAGTTATTTGATCAATGCCAAGACCGATCGCCTGAGGTTGCGACCCAAGATAGGGAGTGTGCTATTATTTCGACTAGTAAACTGAATATTTCATTCGGTTGATCATATTTGGAAACACAAACCCATAAAGGTAAGATGTTATCAACATTGACGTGCTATTATTCCGACTAGTAAACTGAATATTTCATTCGGTTGATCATATTTGGAAACACAAAACTATAAAGGTAAGATGTTATAAACAATGACGTAACCATTTCAGATGATGTTTATATGTTTGTTAAAGTGTTGTTGACTAGTGCATTAGCGTCAATGTATGTATGGTTAGCTCTTTGACGCACATTAATATTACCTCCTAGTTTTTACAACTAAAACTAAAAGGGAAATAAGTAAATCTTCAAAACTCTTCTTTTCAACCAATAGAAGGATTTTACCAAAATTGTTCTAGAGCATCTTTGGACAAAGGGGCCTCAAGTATATATAAACGGAGTGTGTGGCCCCCTGTGGGAGAGGGACGGGGCCCAATAGGGGAAAGACAGGAAAATGTTCCCTTACTGTACAAGTGAAGGGCTGTACACCATACGCAGTCTGAAGCATGATAAGGGACAAAATAATCAATTTTGTATAAACTGAGGTGTGTGGGCCCCTTCATTATGGGCAGATGGGTGGAGCGCATGGGGAAATAGAGAAAAACATTTAAGATCCTTCTTCTTCCATACCGATGAAGATATTTTAACCAAACTTGCTTTAGAGCATCATTGGGCAAAGGGAATTCAATTTTGTATAAATGCAGGATGTGGTTCAAAATTGGTAACTTGTGATATGGACTATATTTATAAACAGCAGGCGAACATTAAGTTTATGGCGTCATTTAAATTGTAGCGTCACAATTGTTTTTCCGAAAAATGCAGTACTTTCTTCCGTAAATTGTTTTACGTCTGAACTCATGTTTCAATCAAGGATAAACACAATAAATAAGCATTTGAGTTGTCGAGAATGCCTGCGTTTTAACTGAAACATACATAGTAAACAAAGTACTTTTACCACTTTCGAAAGTATAAAGTGTAAATCAAGACCTAAGAAGCGTCAAAATTGTTGATGCAGACTACAAATTTTACAAACACAAAGAAAAATATCAAATCACAGAAAAAGGCATTATTTTGCTTTGGATAACACATTCAAACTATAACAGTATTTTAAACAAAAACTGCCTCAGTACTATAGCATTTGTTCTGTGCCACATGTTCAATTTCAGAATATTGTAAAAACATTTGGTAAAATCCATTTTGAAATAATAATTACTTCATATAGTCATTTGTATGCATCTTACTCTCGCTTCCCTCTTTTTTTACGAACCAGAACAACGATAAAGCAGAAAAAATCCACGGAGAACATTTTCTCGTGAATAAACGATGTTTGGGTGATTTCACATAAAAATCGTTCAAGTTGCTATTGGAGACCCCATGAACGGGGTCATTTTCAATAATGCCATCTTGGTGTGGTATCGTTTTCCAATTTCCTTTGCAAAGAGATGTGCTCCATTGCTCTACCTATTCATTTACAGGAAAATTCCATCCAGTTCCCTACATTGACACAATTCCCTTATATGGAAAGAAATTGTCCACGAATATGTCTGAGTAAAACTACGCTCGTGACACCAGGGTGAGGGGCGTTGTTTATCCTACTAAATAATCGGGTTTGAGCCGACCTACAAACTAGGTTGCGATAAAGCGGTATAGAAACAATTGGAACCCGAAAACTGAATTCAGCAGTTCCAAGCAGAGCATAGTTATTCTATGAGAAACAAAGCTCAAGCGCCTGTCGATCGTGGAGTCGAGTAGGTAATGCAATCTCCATTTACTCGAGACTTTATCTTTTTACACTGATCACAATACCGTGTGTATTTTGAGGAAAATAAGAAACCCATTTCAGGTTTAGTATCGAACAAAGGCTGGGAATGAACATAACACAGCCGATATCACGAGTCAGAATGAAACAGTATCGAAAACCAAAACTAATGAACTTCAATGCTGTCCAGCAAAACGACAAAAAGTTAACATTGGTTCACAAATCGTAAGCGTCTTGCTAAAGACAGGAATTGGTCGATGTCAGAAGGTTTGGTTTGGTTTTATTTTGTTTAACGTCCTAACAACAGCTAAGGTCATCTAATGACGTGCCGCCATGTGTGTAGTGTATGCGTGTATGTGTGGGCAGGAGGCAGGGCATGTTAGTGTATTTGCCTACTTGTGATAATGCGGATCTGATGCCGACGTTTTAGTGCTACCGTACCTCGCTGAAATATCATGCCGAAGGCACCCAGCACAGCATGCCGCTTGGTCATATTATAATAACAATGGGTAAATCAATAATTGGTATTACCCCAAATGCTGAACGGTATGCAGGGAATGACAACTACCATTTTTAGTGGTTTAGGTATGTCCCGGCCTTGGGATTTATTTTGGTTGCATTTTATTTCCAAGTATAGGGAACAAAAGCAATTCTCCAATTCTGCAGAGGCTTTCGACATTAGTCGCCACTCACGATACATGCAATGTTAAACTGCAGATGTGCTCTTTTCCTGATCATCGACCTGCAGAGGTGAAGGTCAAAGGGAAGTGAATTCTTTTACTTTTACCTTTTGACCTGTTGTGTTACTGTTTGTTTAACCGAAACGAACCTTTCTTCTTGAAAGTACTGTAAACAATAAGGAATTGCAATGGAGGTATAGATCAATGCTACGACAGACTTGCCGGCCACATGCCAAGGACATGGGGGAGAACGTGTGAGCACTTCAGAAATACCCAAATGAATATTTCATTCTGCTTATCTTATTTGGAAACACATAACCATGGATGAACAATGGGATATTGAAATGGAGGTATAGATCAATGCTACGACAGACTTTCCGGAGACATGCCAATGACACGGGGGAGAACGTGTGAGCACTGCAGAAATACCCAAATGAATATTTCATTCTACTTATCTTATTTGGAAACACATTACCATAGATGAACAATGGGATATTGAAATGGAGGTATAGATCAATGCTACGACAGACTTTTCGGAGACATGCCATGGACACGGGGGAGAACGTGTAAGCACTGCAGAACTACCCAAATGAATATTTCATTCTGCTTATCATATTTGGAAACACATAGCTATAGATGAACAATGGGGAATTGCAATCGGGGTATAGATCAATGCTACGACAGACTTGCCGGATACATGCAAAGGACACGGGGGAGAACGTGTGAGCACTGGAGAACTACCCAAATGAATATTTCATTCTGCTTATCTTATTTGGAAACACATAACTATAGATGATCAGATGGTATCACTTATCAACAACACTTTTATTTCTTTATTTATATGTAGCCGGGATATTCGTCATGGTGAAATGTTAGTCTCTTAGGAATAGTCTTTCGGCGTAAAACATGTGTGACGAATCACAGGATACTGACATTTGTAGCCTTGACTACTGTGACACAGTAGCCGTAAACACACGTAATAGTTGGTAACAGCCATCGTTTATACATTTGAAGTACATGTACATGTGGTAACAACAGCTCATCTACGTACAGTAATATGAACTCATAACTTCTTCGTGTTGTGTCTCAAATCTTCCAGCTAAGTACTGTAAGCTGTATCGAACCCATATCCCTCAAACCCCTAAGACATAGACACTCTCCCTAGCATCTAAGACATATTCCTTCTGCCGGCCAAAAACCATACCCTCCTCCATCGGTCTGTTCCGCACTACCCCGTTCCGCCCTATTGTACCGTACTGTGTCGTATTTATCTCCAATGTCCACGTAACCCCATGTTCCAATTTAGCTTAGGTGTGCATCTCTGTTCTGGTCAACACCAAACATGTCAGTCAATTGTAGCTATCTCTAATTACAGGTTTGTGTAGATGTAAACTGTTTTGTTTCTGTATCCAACATCCAGATAACCCCATACACTATTATTATACCTCTACTTTATTTACTCTATATAAAAGTAATTGGTTAAATCGAATATATCCCCACTTTTGCCTGA
>JAUMHH010221577.1:0-12141 GCA_032359455.1 Chlamys rubida
TGGTTCTTTACACTTATTGATCAGGCACTTCCATAAACACGTGGTTCTTTACACTTATTGATCAGGCACTTCCATAAACACGTGGTTCTTTACACTTATTGATCAGGCACTTCCATAAGCACGTGGTTCTTCACACTTAGTGATCAGGCACTACCATAAACACGTGATTCTGCTTACCTAGGGAATAGTTACGCATCATAACACGTTGCTATTTAATTAATCCTAATGATCAGTCCCGCACCAAGAAAATACATTTTTCACACTTTATCTTCCACGCTCCATATTGCACGTGTTTCTATCCACTATGTGATCAGTCGAGCGCTAAAAACACGTGGATCTTTACACCTAGTGATCAGTCACGCACAATAAACACGTGGTTCTTCACACATAGTGATCAGTCATGCACCATAAACAAGCAGTTTGTCACACTTGGCGATCAGTACGCACCATAAAAACGTGGTTCTTCTCCTCTAGTGATCAGTCACGCGCTATAATACGCGGTTCTTCATCTTAGTGACCAGTCACGCTCCATATACACGTGGTTTCTATCAGAACGCACTGCTTTTGTCTCATATATCGTACAGTTCTAATGTTGTTTGGTTTAGATTTAGAAAAGAAAACTGACACTCAACTACATCAATCTGTAAAGTAAATGATACTGCTCTTCCAATTTGATTTTCGCCGCAAGTAGATGATCTGGTGATATTTCAAATCGAATCGAAATTCCAATGAAGGGCGTTCTATGATATTCATGACGCTTTACAAATTTCATTTGGATTAAACGTCGGCCTTTTCATCAATTCAACTTTCCAGTTCGACATCAACATTGCTGCCAAACTTGGAAATGGCTTGGTATCGGAGACTACATGTAGCTACAATATAGCACTTTGTCAATAACGCGCAACTTTGGTGAAAAAGTATCAATGCTATGGTAAGCCATTACATGACTGTACAATCTGATACAGATTGGTAGTAAATAGAGAAGTACACGTGAACATTGGCATGTTTGATTATATCTATTATATTTTAATAAAAAAAAATCGATACACAAGATTTCATATATTTAGTTGAACATCCTATTAATATGACTTTATAACTACGAGTAGCCAGCAGAAAAAACTAATGACATCTACGTTGCTTTGAACAAAGACGAACTGATAAGCATGTTTGTTCATGTTTGCTAAATTGTATAAAACAGGAACTACAGGTCAGTAGAATATATTTTGATAATTATAATATCTTTTATATCAATAATTAATATTATATTATATTTATATTACATCCTATTATATTTATATTATATTATAACCTGGTGGCGTACTTTGGTTAACAATGCGACCAAATTGCTTCGATAAGTAATGCTGGAACCAACCACTTAACAAGTTAACACAGTGTCTGATAGAGGCTCAATTTAGTAGCATTTATTGTAAATTCCCCAAGAAGAAATATATAACACATAATGTAAAGTACCTATAGCAGTTATATTCATCCCCTGTGCTACGGGTATAATTCTCTTCTGGTATGCCTCCTTTCCAGTTCAGATTAGGTGACGTAGACGTCATTGGCGATTCCCATATGAAGCCATTAAATGGCATGGCGTAATAAGCTTAACCATAATGTATTGTATATTGTTGTATTGTTCAAGGGAACCCGGACACCAAGGTTCCCTGACATATGTTTGCAATCAAACCAAATTTATTACTCTATTTTCGAAGTTGATCACGCTCTCTGAAGGCTTTCAATTACAAAGGTTTCAAAATACATCGGTCTAGACATAAAATGCTCCCACGGTCATTAAACATCTGAATTTAGGGGGTTAGGATGGTCTGACATGGTCCGACAAATACGTGGGAGTTGTGTGCCAAATATGGGCAAGCTGTCTGATAAATACATGGGTTATTAATAAATACGGTAGAATTGTCCCATAAATAAGGGGCTTTGAGTTCTGATAAATACAGGCGGGTAATCTGTCTAATACGGGATGGGGAGGTATTGCCTGGCGTGACAAACACTAAAAACAGTTGGTTATTTTGAAATTACTTTGGCTAACTTAAGAGGTGAGGGAAGGTCTCAGTGAACACTTTAATTGTTCTGAGTTAAACGTTGTCTGGTGAACGAGCCATCCCCTATACCTGTAGTATTTGGAACATCATCATGATATATAATTGTAATGGCATGACACATCTGCTGATCACTATGCCTTCCAGGGTTTCTTAAACTTCTTACAAGACTTTTGGTCTAGTTGTTTTCTACACGTGCAACGCAGATCGATACTTTCAAGTGGTTTCAATACAAGTTCTGGTCCAAAAACGTATTACTCAGCAGGAGGATATGGCAGCCGTAAAAAAAAAGAAACATAATATCGTACTTGGGTTCATTATATTACTCCGTTGACAGAAAAGCACACGGGACATATCGTTGGTTTTGTTCATCATCTACGCACTGACATGTTGTGATTCCCTTAAGTACCATCCATACTTGAAACAATGAATTATCGCTGTTATTGTTCGGCCCTCGAAAGCATCCTATCAGGAATTGCTGGTGACTTGGATAGTAGACAGTTCGTGGTAGCGGTTATTTACAATAAGACAACTGTATGGAAGTGTTCCTGTTCTCGTTGATTCAGCTTTCTAAGTCCACTGTTCTTATTTCTAATTTTTTTATTAATGAGGAACGAATTGCAGATTTTCGTGTTGCTGCCTTTTATCCGGCTTTAAAAGAAATCCTGTTGAATCATCACAATCTTGCCAGATTTCATGAAAAGTCTGTTATCTGCCATTAGCGTTTGCACCATAAAATATAAGAATGTTAGCAAAGGTCAAACTCTAATCTGTTCTGTTCTTGGTGTCGTGCTGGTCCACATGATCTCCCCTCCTAATGATTAGAACTTTGATGTAAACTGTCAAAATAACGAAATGTTTGGTCTTATTAATCGTTTGTTTGCCTGTTTGTTTTTCAGCTAAACATCTTACTTCCTTTATTAATACCCCAAGCACTTCTTGATAGTAGCATCTTATTTCTTGATGAGTGGCATTTGACGTGATTTTTACATTTAACATTTGTTATATCTTGTGCCTTTAACTTCTTTTCTTTTCTTTAATGTAGTGCGCCCGCTAAGTTGTTTTCGTTATTCCACGGTTGACGCTGACTATACAATACTGCAAATACAATTTCCCACTAGTTCTCTTTTGTTCAAAATTCTTTCAAATCTAGTTGCTTGTTATATGCTTCCGATTGTTCTTCTGCTTTGAGGCACCTCACCACATCTGACTGTAGCCGTGCCATTGTATACAGTGTCGTTTATAGTCATACTTCACACTCATTTGGCGAAGGTTCAACTAGTGTAATCAGTAACATTCTTCAATGATCGTGGTCGCTTTACTTGTTTTACTTTGCATGGGTGTTTCGTGTCCCAAACACGAAGGAAACGAAGTTTGACGGAGAGACAAACACATTCACATTATTCAGCCATTTGTATTCCTTTAATGACACGCAACAAGAACTAGTCTTACAGTACATGTAGTGAACCTAACGTTACTCTACAATAGTAGGTACAGTACCTCAAGTGAACCGGAGTGGTATACGAAAGAGAAACAATACTAATAAAACCAACTTTTGATGACATTTCCGCAGCTAGAATTTCGCTGAAAGACGAAGCAACCTTGAATATGTAAGTAGACTCATTGGTATTCAAAACTTTTCACCAGATTATTTGGAAAACTGGAGTTAAATTTTACCGTGTCAACTGGCGCCGATCGGGTGTACATTTGTCTAATGCAAAAGTAACTGTACATTTTCTGTCTCTCAGAGCAATTCTTTCGTCTTTCGTTTGGGGCTTTCTTCACACTTCTGGTAAGCCGTTCATGGCAGAGCTGTTAAAGTAGGTGTCATTTTCAACAGGTTTATTCTATGAAAATTTCCAACGTTTTCTTTTTGATATATGAATACTGTTCCTTCTTATGACAGTTAACATGACGTGAAAACGTGAAGTCAAGAAAATATTCCTCAATCCACACATGGTTCTTCTGTATTTTTCTATTTCATCAGCTTCATCGCGTCTTAATGACATCAAAGACTACGCACAACACGGCACATATTTTGATTAAAAATTGTTTTCAACAATAAACGTGGATTTGCAGAATAACAAAATATAATTTAGAAGCAAATACTTCCAAATATTGGCTTTGAGCCACACTTGTGGCTATGAGAATAACAAAATATAATTTATCAGCAAATATTTTCCAAATAGAAATACATGTAGTATTCAGCATGGACCATTAAGTTACATCTATAAATTGCGCCATTCTATACTCAGACATGTTGATAGGTAGGAAAGGCGGTCGGAAGGTAATTAGGGGCAACATAATTAGATCATCATCGTTGTACTTAAGAATCAATGGAACTAGGTGTCAAAGCATTAACTTTCTACTTCGTCAACACTGCACCGATAACAATTCTAATCGCGTCAACAGAGGCCATGTTATTCATCATATCATGAATATTTCAAGACACGGGACGCATAGCCAAAGCGACATTGTGAAATGTCAATTATCTGTGACATTCAGTCGAGCGGAAGTAGAACATAAGGCTATTTCCGGGTGTCAGACACATCTATCGACAGGTCCAATTATATGTAAATTTGCTGTTAGTAAGACCAATGTTAGGATCGGAGATAATAATAAATAATTAACGGATTCGGTTTTGAGACCTTCCCAATGTTTATCGATTCAAATAATTTCTCGATTGATCAAAATGTCATTATCAGAATTTTTTTTAAATATAATTATTTAACAAAATAACATCAATTTCATATGTTTAAGCTTTTGTATCAGTTTATAGAGTTAAAACTTAAATAAATCAACAGAATAATTACATAATAAGACTGGTCGCAATGTGCACAGTTTCTTTCTGGAACGTTTATGTCGCGAAGTAGTCACCCGCCACGTGAAAACAGCAAAAACTATGATTTTGAGAGGGGACATTCTTTTTTGTTTATATGAAGAACTAAACATGCGCCGTAGCGAGATACTAAAGGGATCACTCCCACTAAACCCCCTTTCTCATTAGGTAGGGTGTATTTCTAACATAACAAACTCCAAATCTGCGTTACGCGCATTGCCACAAATTTGATATATATTACCAGTTTCGTCAGCTAGATCTGTTTCTCTCGTTGAGGTCATGACCTTTACTATACCTTCTACATGAATATTTATTACTACAACCACCCAATCGTCAATGTAATTAGGCATAATGTATCATCCTTCTGAAGAACACGAACAGTACCTGGGTACCATTGATACACAGCACACGTATTCATTCTGTTGTTCCCATCTTTATCAGGCAGCAAATCTAAATCTGATACCGTTAGGGAATTTCAGTCAAGTTTTGGATTTGACGTCTCCAGATGATCGATCCCTTATTGAAAGTATGACAGAGAGTGTATAAATTCTTAATTCTATTATTTATTATTCGCACGAAACGAAACGAAATTAAAAAGAATTAAAAAAAATGAAATGTACTTAATTCATTTCTCTTCGCTTTCTCTCTGAATTTGAAACGTCACAATTCCTAACGAACCATTGATTGAAATTGTCCGATACATTTCTATTAGTTATGAGATTGTATCTGAGTAACACAAAATGGTTAATCCTCTGTTCAACTCGTCCCAAGGTGGGAGTGGAAAAAATACTCTAATGTTCTGCACTTACATTTGGTCCAATCTAGCGGGGTAGACTAATAATACCCGAAAGTGAAATGATGAAGAAATCGATCGATATCCCGCCGGATTGTTATTCCAGAAGAGGGTAATAAAGTATAAGCAATTTCTAGGACCCATTTTGGTGTTTTCACGGCTAGAGTAATCCATCTTTCTAATCAATAATAAAGTTTAAAATATAAATAAACTATTTTGGTGCAGGAATAGTTTACTCACTGTCACACTAAAGTTTTTTGTGAATTATATCAAATGAGACATTACGTAACACAACATTATCAACAGCGGTTCCATTGAACACGCTTGCCAAAGGCACTCCCAACCCTAACCTATTCCATTGCTGTAGGACTCACGTTTTTATAGTTCAATATTGTTTCTGGAACATTAAACAATTATGCGGATATCAAATCTAGAAAATGGAAACGTGGTCAGAATAATCAGCTATAGAAATGTCGTTTGTGGTTATTCGGTCCCTCGGAGCCAACAACATTCGGAAGCTTTTAACTTATTAGCCTCACGTGTCGTTATTGATACATGATATATGCGAATATGAATTACTTGATGACCGGAAAGGTCAATACAAATAACGATGGACATTTTCGGATAATCCGGTCAATTGCGTCGCTTGTTAGCAACAGAATACGGCGGACTATAACCAATGATCTTTTGACCGTTACGGTGTTGCGAGTGATTAGCTACATATCCGTGGACACTCGAGTCTGTGCCAGGGAACGGTCATATGTGCGGTCAGTGAGCAGCACACTGGTGTGTATTACCATACACTGCTCTCACTACTTGGTCGTTGACTGGCTGTCGCTCACGTCTGTCTGAACGTCTCATTAGGACAACCAGGCCGGACACACTCAATAGCACGTCCAACAGTTTCCTCGCCAATTCCGCAATAAATCGCATTATGTAGTGACGTTGTTTAATTGATACCGTATGGCTTTTTGGTCCCTACTACTGACCAAAAAGTCGATAGGTCCACTTCCGGTTCCGGTTGGTCTTAGTGCGTGTCGTTCGTGTATTGATATTCTCCTTCAATAATATTGATTACGAACATGGAATGAAGCAGAGCATGATAAACTAATTTACAATGCAAATTCATTTCTATTTATGCAATAATACAAAACAGTAACATCAGTTTTTTGAATTTTGTATGTTGTGCTTGTCTTGAATTAGTCTTCAAGTGTCGAGATATAATAGTTTTAGGAGTCGAGGCGGGGGATTCCTTTGCGTTATAGTACATATGGAAATTTAAAGAGGTTCTTTTTGTATTCTGATGAATAGAACTGTTTGTAGATTTGGACGTGGCCTGGACGGGTTCTTAGGTTTGCGGAAATGATGAAACGTGTACATATTGCTATACCTGTAGGTGTACACCTTTGTAGGGAAATACTTTTTTTGCATAATTTTTCTTATGGGTTTATTTTGTTGATGTGGGATACTTAGTCTATATGCATATGTGTATATGTGAAATATTGGTTAATTGTTTGCCCAGAGGTTTTGATCAATTTACCCGCCACTTATATAATATTAGTGATTTGTTTGCCCCGCCACTTATATAATATTAGTGATTTGTTTGCCCCGCCACTTATATAATACTAGTGATTTGTTTGCCCCGCCACTTATATAATACTAGTGATTTGTTTGCCCCGCCACTTATATATTATTAGTGATTTGTTTGCCCAACTTTTTTGTACTTGAGTTGATGGATTATGATATAGAGTGTGTGTTGATGCCAGATTTTACTAACGTAGTGGTGTGTTGATGCCAGATTTTACTAACGTTGTGGTGTGTTGATGTCAGATCTTACTAACGTTTTGGTGTGTTGGTGAGTATGGCACTTTTGCCAAGGTTGGATTTAATGAGTCAGTCATCTTCCCATTAGTTTGCTGAGTGTAAGACTTTTTGTGATATGCGTGTGCCAGTTTACTGTTGAGTAGTCTGTGAAGTACAATGTCATCTTTGCGAAAATCTCGTTGTACTGTTTATTATACGTCTGGACAGTCATTAATAATACAAGGAAGAGGGCTGCGTACAAACTGGTTACTTGAGGCACTATAAATGTTACGGGCTTTTGTGTATCTGGGTGTATGTATATATTCGAGTACAACTGTTTGGGCGCGTTGTGTTAAGAAGCCGGTGATCTACGTAAGTGCGTGTCTTGTAACGCCATAGTATTTCATTTGGTATTACTAGCATGCATGCCGCGGGACTTTGACAAAAGCTTTGGCAAAGTCCACACCAAGCTGTTGTATATAAGTTACGAGTTATGTTCCACTTGATCGTGTGTATAACTTTGTAGTCTTCTAACATGCTTCATGGTAGCCTTGGTGATCACGTGGTAAGGGGTTGCATGACAACATGTGAGAGACAAGGTACTGAAGTTTGTGGCGTTGTATGTGTCACCCTTTATATGGTTATTGGTTTCATGTTAGCATGTTTCCAGTCATTTTATAGTGTTTCCGTGTAAACTGTTTTGTGAGCATAGACCTCTTTGAATCTTTGAGTATTCTGCAATGTATTTGGTCTGGTCCTGTCTTTTCGTTGGGGTTTATGTTTTGATTATTTTTTACTTCTACTTTACACGTTAAGTGAATATCTGACAAGTGTTATTTGCTATTGCTTTAATATCTGGTATTGTTGTGCTTTATTCTGTCGTGAAAGTGTCTTTGAATCGTTCGTTTAGGAGGTATGGTCGTTTTGGTTTCTGGATATTTTTATTTCAGCTTTACGTGAGTGCACCAATGTTTGTGATTTGTTCTTCGTTAGGAGAGGCGTTCACGTTTGTGTATGAGGCGTTCACGTTTGTGTATGAGGCGTTCACGTTTGTGTATGAGACGTTCACGTTTGGAGAGGCGTTTACGTTTGTGTATGAGGCGTTTACGTTTGTGTATGAGGCGTTCACGTTTGTGTATGGGGCGTTCACGTTTGTGTATGGGGCGTTCACGTTTGGAGAGGCGTTCAAGTTTGTTTATGAGGCGTCAAAGTGAGTGATTGATCCAGGAAAGAATGTTAGTGCTTTTGTATATGTTTTCATTTCTATAGATGTTTGAAGTTTAATTTTTGATGCATCCCACAGGTCTACTGCATCGGAGTTTATATATTACATAAATATGTTGCTTAGGTGAGTGAGGTTTAAGCTAGTAATGTCCCAACTTGCCTTGTTCTACAAGTATATATTTCAAGATACTAAGCGTGTTTCGGGGATTTGTCTTTATTTGTGGGATATTTTTTTAAACTGTGTATCGCGGTATGGGCAATTATAAGGGCAATGTCTCGTTTAATTTTGTGGAGAATATTTTTATTTCTAAGTTTTGTTGGACGTGGATTGGACGTTTATTGAAGCGACGCATCAGAGTTATTGATTATTTTCTTAGTTGTTGTTGTTGTTGTTGTTGTTGCACGTTCGGTGGGTTTTGTTGGATCAAGTGCGGATTCAGGGGAAGAAGAACAATGGAGCACCAAATACATCCAAGTTAACTCGACACTAGCTTTATATTTTCACTATATATTTTTTTTTAAATAATTGATTATTCTTATCTATACATTAGCCCGTATCCTGTTATATGTTCTGGCAATCAGCTATGACTCTGCCAGACCATACTTCAACGGTTTACGTTGAGGCTTTTCGAGATATATACATTTTTTTCGCACGTTGAAGCATATTCAAAGAAAGGGAAGATAACACTAGCAGCTAAGACAGGAGGAGCTGTTAACATTGATAAATATGCATTACAGTTACTTTCCCTACTCTTTCAATAAAGTGTTTTGATGGAATTATCGAACAGAGACCAAAATTAGTTTTCCCTGAGTGGTATCAATAAAGTGAGCAATTGCATTGTACCAATTATCGAAATTATTTCATTTCTTCTATTCTGATTTTATATTAGATTAACTAAATAATTCGATCTTCTAAATTTGATTGCAGGATGACAGCACTGTGTGTAATATGCATCCGAATTGCGTATTTTTACCACAGGCGCCTGGGTTGTGGTCCGCTACAACAGGCGCTTGGTCGTGGTCTGTAGCGTGCCAATATGCAATATGTGAAAACAACCCAAAATGTGAAAACAGGAAAAACCATATTGAATTCATTAATTACTTTGTTTAAATTACTTATTATTCAATCTAACTCTAATGTGAACCATTTCTACTAATTAAATCCACTAATTAGCAAATAAAAATACTAAGTTTTTTTTCAATTTTCACGAATTGGGTTGCACATGATAGGACAAATCCTATCAACCCAATATGTGAAAACATGAAAAAAAAATTAAAATTCCTAAACTACTTTCTGTTAACTAATTCTAATTCAAAGAAGCTCTATTGTGAACAATTCCCACATATATATATACACGTATTAGCCAAAATCCTATCATGTGCAATCCAATTCGTAAAAAGTGAAAAAAATGATAGGATTTTTATTTCCTAATTAGCGGATTTAATTAGTTGAGATGGTTCACATTAGAGTTAGTTTGAATAATAAGTAATTTAAACACAGTAATTAAAGAATTTAATATAGTTTTTCCTGTTTTCACATATTGGGTTGTTTTCACATATTGGCACGCTACAGTTGTCCGCTTGGTCCGCTTGGTGGTGGTCCACTACTACAGGCGCTTTGGTCTTAGTCCGCTTTAATGTATCACAGGCATCTTGGTCGTGGTTCGCTACAACAGGCGCCTGGGTCGTGGTCCATTATCACAGACGCCTTGGTCTCTGTCCGCTTCAATGACCATATGCGCCTTGGTCGTTGTCAACTACTAAAGGCGCCTGGGTCGTGGTCCGCTACAACAGGGACCTGGTTTGTGGTGCGCTACCATAGGCGCGTTGGTCGTGGTCCACTCGGGGGAGATACTAGAACTAGAGAGCATAACATGTGAAAAGATATCGGTGTAACTGTGGATGGAGATCTAAACTTCAGGACACATATTCAATTAAATGTTAACAAAGTTAACAGTATTGTTGGCCTTGTTAGAAGAACATTCACTTATCTGGATGAAAATATGTTTAAACTTTTATTTAAGGCGCTTGTTAGACCACACTTAGAATATGCCTCTAGTGTATGGAGGCCATACAGGAGCAAGGGTATTGATTTAGTTGAAAACGTCCAGAGACGAGCTACCCAGATCATACCTGGATTTAGTAACATGACGTATACAGAGCGTCTGCAGAGATTAAATCTACCAACTTTAAAGCACCGTCGGATGCGAGGAGACCTAATAAACGTCTTTAAGTTAGTGAAAACGTGTATGATCCTAGAGTGACTGAAAGCATGTTTCAGTGGGATATAAGTAGTAGAACAAGAGGGCATTCTTACAAACTTTTTTAAAAAAAACTGTCACCTTGATATAAGGAAAAAATCCTTTACTTTCCGTGTTGTTGATATATGGAACAGTCTTCCACAGGATGTCATTGATTCGGTTAAGATGAGTACTGTAAACGTGAAAATATAACTTTTAATTTTTAGTTTTAAAAACTGTTCAATTAACACTTGAAGTATATTTAATGTAAATTTTGTTGTATGTACTGATATGGATATAGAGGCTTGTAACCTGCGTCCATAATGTATCATATTAAATCATATTAAACTACTACAGGCGCCTCTGTCGCGGTCCGCTTCAATGTACCATAGACGCCTTGGTCGTTGTCCACTACAACAGGCGCCTTGGTCGTTGTCCAATTCTGAGGTGCCTTGATCGCGGTCTACTACAGCAGGCGCCTGGGTTTTTGTCACAGTATAAAGACGCTCCTGTCAATAAGCACAAACATACCTGTAAGATTTTCAGACGGGATATCCTTAATCACCTGGCGGATAATATTCAAAGATGTTGTTAACTTGTTTCTCTCCGTCTGTTTGCCCGTTGTCGGTATCTTGATAACATCCAAGCCGTGGTTCAAGTACGTTTCTACTGATCGACATCATGATTTTAACATGTGGAGTGCACCTCCAACGTCTCTTCCTGATTTTAACAAGTAACGAAAAGACGTGTTTAGGAAGACACAGCTAAAGGAAAAGGGCAAAACCCAAAGTGTTGTAATGGAAGCAAAAACGGTGGGTTGGTTGACTGAAGGCAAGACAGATCTGTTTATTATTTCTGTACCCAAATCGGGACACTTTGTAGATAAATATCAATGCTCTTTATACTATACTACCAATTCAAAAAATGTTTGTTCATTGTTCATAAACAGGTACTATCCACTTTTCATTTCTATTACAAGCTGGTATTTCGGGCGCGTGGTTCTATACATAGAACGCGAAATACTAGCAGGGTCACGTAGGCCCTTGAACCGGTGTAACATGAAAAAGTGACCCGCGTAGAAAATCTACCCGGGGGTCATTTTTCTACGATAGAAATCTTACTCGAGGTCATTTCTCTACGTAGAAATCCTACCCGGGCAGCCGTAGAAAACATACCCCCTAA
>JAUMHH010221599.1:0-12140 GCA_032359455.1 Chlamys rubida
ATTGTTTGTGAACTTCCTGGTCGGTGACGCCATACACAGCTATAAATAGCTACCCGAGTTAATATAAACGTACATTCCTACCTGTATAACCTACCTGTATAACTTACCTGGTTCACCAGCCGTCACTACCTCGGCCCTCTGCTCGCTATACACAAAACACAATGTATCGTGCAAAAATGAATGGCACTAACTAAAATTCGTTGACCGTTTTTTGTTTTCTATTTGTATACAATTTTGGTATTAACATTCATATTTAAGCATCATTTTACATATGCAGTTTTGTATTGATAACAACATTTTGAACTTTCTGATGAATGAGAAGACACGGTAACGAAACTGTATATCAGTTCGTTAGTATAAAAATGAATGCAAACAACTCATATTAATAGTATGCGTCGATCGATATTGACTTGATATACTTAACAATTCTTTTGGGTAGGTGTAGTTTATATTTAGACCAATTTCTGATGTAGGAATTGTTGATATTTATCAGACCGATTTCCTGGAAAGGAGTGGCTGTTATCTAGATAAATCTATAGAGTATGAAATCACATGTTACATGTAAACTTAATAAAAAAAAGGAGATCGAAAACAGTTATCCTGGAAATAGATACTGTTCCTGTTTTGATATTCTAGTAATCGTGTATGTCAGAGTTTGATAGTACAGTGATTACTACTATGTTACGGTCTGTACATATATACAGACATAACCCTGACGCTGTACGTATGTAGACAGTGACAAATATTGTACATATGTGTTGTAAATATATTTAAACCCTGAACTAAGTTCGAGTCTGTAGAATTTGACAAAGTTTGTACAGTATTTTCATTGCACAACATTTACATCACATGCATTGAAATATTACTATACATAATGATGTTTGTTTTGTTTTGTTTTAAGGTCATCTGAGCTTTGCTCAAGTGAGCTATTCTGATCGCTTTCCGTCCGTCGTCGTGCGTCGTCCATCGTCCGTCGTGCTTAAACTGTTTACATGTTTGACTTCTGCTCAAGAGCCAGTGGATGCTCAGAATAATCCTTGGCAATTGAGGCCACATAATTGTAAAATTGGGTAACCTACCCCAACCAAAGGGGCCAGAGCGGGGCACCAAATGGAAAAATAACCAATATTTAAACAATCTTCTTCTCCAGACTTAGAGGTACTACAGTCAATGTCTTTGCATTTAACTGTGTAATTTTCATTTCCCCCGGGTCTTCCGTTCTCCTTTGGGAAGGGGGTAAAGTTTACTTTAGTTTATATAGGGAAATAACACTTTTGGGTATATTTTGTTCATTTTCAGCTGGAAATTATTCTTACTTAGTGAGAATCATCCTTGGAGGAAGATGGTATCAAATTGTAAAATTTGGATCCTATCCTTATCCCAGCGGGGCCCACAAGGGAAAATTAACCAATATTTCAAAAATCTTAATATAATCAATGTATCTGCATGTATGAAAAGATCATCAAGCGGTTTTTTAAAATGTAAATTTCAGTACCAACGGGCCTGCCTTCCGTTTTTCTTCGGGGAGGGGGTAACATTTACTATAGTTTTTATAGGGAGATAACACTTTTAGGTATATTTTGGTATTTTGGAAATTCATCTTAATTGGCGACAATCATCCTTTGAGGAAGATGGTTTAAATTTGTTAAATTTGGATCCCTACCCCAACCCCCAGACAACCAGGACGGGGCCCCAAAGAGAAAATTAAGCAATATTTAAAAAGTCTTCTTCTTCAGACTCAGATGTATTACAATCAAATTATGTGCATTGGTGAACATTTCGTCAGGTGCTTTATGAATTTTTCTATTTATTACCCCCGAGCCATCCTTCCTCGCTCGGGTAGGTGGTAAAGTTGACTTTAGTTTATATAGGAAAATAGCACTTTAGGATATATTTTTTCCATTTTCAACAGGAAATTATTCAAACTTGGTTGGAATGATTATGATTATAAATGGCAATTATATGGTATGAGCAAATAAGATCCTGCTCCATCACCAGGGGCTGGAGGGGTGGGGCCCAAATGGGGATAATTGTCAAATGTTAAAAAAAAAATGTCATCAGACTTATATGTTTTACTGTTCATGGATAGAAAAATCCTTACTTAAATTACCATTACCTAAATTATAAATTTCATTATCCCCCAGGTCATCTGCTCTCTCTTGGGGAGAGGGTATACTTCTCAATAGCAAAATAATGTTTTGAATAGTTTTAAAAGTTCTTATTCTTTGTTGACATACCAAGTATTGTATTTCACTCTCTTTACATGTTGTGTTCCACATTTTGTACACCTCAACAATGAAATTGAGCTACCAGTATAACTCAGGTCACCGCTAAGGCCATTGAGCCTCTTGTTGTGTAACGTCTTATTTACAGTTAAGGTCATTTAAGGACGTGTCTCTATGCATGTAGTGAATGCGTGCATGCGTGTATGTGTGCCAGAGACAGGATATGTTGATGTGTTTGCCTCCTTGTGATAGCGCGGATTTGATGCCGACTTTATAGTGCTATCTCACTCCCGAAGGCACCCGGCACATCATTCCTGACGGTTTGCATTATACTGACAACGGGTGAACCAGTTGTTGGTATTGCCTCAAATGCTGAACGTTAAGAAGTGAATAACAACTACCATTGTTAAGGACTTATCCCGGCCAAGGTACAGAACCCATGGCATTCCTGACCTTGCCAAACGTTCAAAATCAAAGTCAAAAGTGAGGTATCGTCAAGCAAGGCGCTAAAAATAAAAGGTAGTTAGAAGTAGAGAGAAATATGAATACCCCGACTATTGCAATTGGTGTAGCAGATTTATTTTAATCGCCTTTGTGTACTCAAGTAGAGAACACAAAAGCAAATCCCAAATTATGCAGGGGGTTCCACATTAATCGCATCTTACGATACATGCTGTGTGTACAAATGGGTGTCCCTTCCGACATGCAGGTGGCACATACTTATGTAATCGGTATGTCCGTAAATAACTCACATAACATACCCCGTTTTAACGAGTTGCGAGAGTTTATGACAGCAACATGTGTAAAATTATGAATCAATTATGTTTCATAATTACGCAAAACCAGTACATATGCATCCTTACTTCATCTTTCGTTGTTCTGTACAGATACTTAATATAACAAAGAAAACAGGTGCATACATTTTGTTATCAGAAAACGACATGACTTGTTTTTGCTTGATGCGTTTGCCAAGTCACAGTTCCCCGTAACCATAAGAGACGAACAGGCGTGTATTGTGTAGTATTGCATAGGGTGCGGGTTATCCTTACTCAATGCAGCTGGCATTTCATAGTTTGATGTTTTTTAATCGATATATGTATAATATGATTAATGTGTGTAATATCTTGGTGAATATTTGTTTTTATAGTGAAGCATTTGATGAGTTGACAAATAGAGATATAATCAAACTAACCTGCGGTTTTGATAACGTAGTCTGGCCTCTTTGTAGTCTTTTCTCCTGTGTGTAGACTCGGATAAGTCCGTTGACAAAATCATACTGATTCATGATCCTTTACCTGTGGTTGTGTGACCCATTATAACGTTGTATCGTTAACTTACAGGAGCAGATACATGTGGCTCAAAGGACGGATGTAGTTATGGTGTTGTAACACCACTGACCATCCACTACTTGTTTGTACTGCCAATATTCTTTGATACACCGTCACGTCTCGACACTGTTTGTCTCCTGCGATACGTTGCATATCAGTATTAATTACTCCCGGGAACATAATAATCAGACGATCCGGTCAATGTAACTGTATCTGTGTTATAATAATAAAACGTGTACATTTCAACGACATGTATATCATGGACAGCATGGGACACCGTGATCGAACGAGACCTAGTCAGTGTTACAACATTTTAGTTTACATCACATTTATTATATTCTAAATCATAATATGAATCTATGGTTTGTGTTCGAGACTGTTTATAGGTAATCCCACGATACGTTTACATCTCAGGCCAAGCAGTACGCAAGGTGTTTTACGGACAACTGCATCTATAGGTTCGCGTTGTCCTTGAGTGGACGTGTACGTCCGTGCAATAGACTAGTACTGATACGTCAGATAATTATCATGAACCTACATGATTTTTGTATTGGTAAATTAAAGTTCTTCTATACAAGTTAATAGCAACAAAAATATTAAAATGTAAAAAGTTGAAACATGCACTTGTTCTATTTTGTAGATTGAATCAGTGCTTATGAGGAATGATTTACAATCTAGTTAGCGTTCTGGCTGTTTGTGTTATGCATTACGTGTTACAGTCATAGCATGCAATTATTGTTTTTCTAACCAAAATCATCCTTAATTTATTTCCAAGAATAACCGTTTGTACTGTAAATAGCACTGTACATAGTCACCATCTGATTAGATACCCAAACGGTCGTTTTGGTATCACAGTGTGTATTTAGTGACACACGCAAATGCTAAAAGGTAACGACATTCAAATTTCTTAACGTTCAAGTCTTGCAGCCAAAACAATATTAGATTAATGAACGTAAGAAAATGTGTCTAAACACTCGAATTCAGGTTAAACATTTGCTCTTAATGACCATCAAGACATTTAAGCTCTAGCTGCAGTCAGGTGAAGGACCAACTGCCTAAGGCTAATAGCTAATTGCGTATTATTAACACCATTCCAATCACACCGATTTTTAATAACGTTATTTACTTAAGATATAAAGAAAGCGATCGCCGTTCTACCCTTTTCATATATTCGACTTGGAAAAGTATAAAATAGTCCAAACTAGTCAACATCAATACGTATTGGACCCAGGTTAAATATTTTAGTTTTTAAATTGATGACATTTTTTGTTCTCACCGCGAGTCCACCTTCGGTGGTCTCTCGGTTTTATTCACGTGCTCGCGATGAGAAAAATGTTCTCACGACAAACCCCTATGATACAGTGTGATAATAAATAATTAATTATTTACATGTCAATGATGATAGAGTAATCAACACGACCAACAACATGCTAACCGATCGTCATCTAAGCGTTACAACGAATGCGGCAAGACTTCTTCTCCTTAACAAGTAATCTCAACAATGTATAAAGTAGTCAAGTATCAGTGTCACTGCATCAATTACGTGAATTGTGGTATAAACAAAAAATTACACCAGGCAGAAGGTTATAATTGTTTCAATTGTGATGTCACAACTTGTTGCTTCACATACTCATTCATACATTCTTTATAACGATAAATAGCCTAACTTTGTGTTCATTGATTATAGAGTGAAATATCAGGTCTAATTTCAAATAGTAATACGCTGGTGAACAGGGGCAATACAACTCTTGTATTAGTCTTGGAAAATGAGTAGTGATTTAATGCATTACCAATTGTTTCGTTCATGAATGGTGATGTATGTATTTCATATTGATTTTTTCTTTAAATAAAACAGTACGCAAAAGCCGTGAATATTATTTTCACTATATGCAGATGAACGTGTATGTCATGAAACATAATTGTCTTTGGTTCAAGTGTTCTGTTTTCAAATAGGACGGCTACTTCCGTACGAAACAAGAAAATGCACCAAAGCTGCTGAACACCAAATCGTTTAATAAAAGTAACTACATGTTCATGTCAGATGCATACTTCAATTTATTCTTCGAATAGTTTTGTTAATGACATTAATTTTATTGTTCAGAAGATTTTGTTCACGGTCAGTTTCCTCACATGTTGCACTATTGCCACTCAATGATTAACCCAAGGCACGAACATTCACATTTTTAACTGCACGTTTGAATGTCAAAGTCAATTTCATTATTTTGTAATATTGCATATTGATACACATTTGTTAATTTTTGTCCCGTTAGGCTATTCTCTTGTACTAGATTTAATTTGTAGATCCAAAGAGGAACACTATAAATGTATATCCATACGAGTGATATATATATGATATTCGACGGACAACCATTACATTTTCTATTCATTACATTTTAAAAAAGTTCCATGTCACATATGTTGCTTATTCAGAAAAGTGCGGGAATTTGTTTGCTGCTTTTATCTGCAGATATTTCCAAATATAAATTGAAACAATTGTGTAGTTATGTTGCAGAGGTTCGTCTGAACTTGAAACTGAAAATCTACGCAGGTAATAGAAAGTAAAGTTCTGGTTTGACAATTCTAAAAGTGATAAGATAAAACATTTCGTATATTTTCACTGCAGTGAAGTTAGAGTTGTTATCAAGTTGATAATTCCTGATGATTCAAAGGTAAAATGTAATAAATACGGAAAATGAGGGAGTTCATTAGGATTTTTTGAAGATCGTATGCTAAATTGTTAGGTCCTTCCAATATCAAGAGTTACTTGAAAAGAGGAAAGTTATAACGAAAAGACTTATTTGAAAAACTTTAGTCGTTAAATTTCGGGATTATTTAAACAAACAATATTTAAAATACAGGACGATTTCATGTTTTACCGCTTGTTCTGAAAACACATATTTTTGCTAAACTAAACTTTCACACAACAAGTTTTTTCACATATATTTTCGTATTAATTTTTATATTATCTGCCAAATTGTCTATTTAACATTATCTCAGAAAAGAGCTACAGTAGGTGATCCATTGAAGCCACTGTGCCTCTTGTTAATTGTAACTCGCCACAGGCTCGCTTTTTCAATTATTTAATTCGTTATATAAATGACGAATGAAATAAAGACTCATTCTTTAGATTGTGTTTTGTTATAACCTCCCGGTGCATTTGTTTATATATAAACGTTGTTTATTTATGTGAATCAATATTGTGAGTGAGTGAGTTTTGTGAGTGATTGAGTGTGTGTTTTTTTGAGTGAGCGAGTGAGTGAGTGAGTGAGTCAGTGAGTCAGTGAGTCACTTAGACATTGAGTCAGTGAGTAAATCAGTCAGTCAGTTAGTCAGTCAGTCAGTCAGAGATTGAAGGTTATATTTGCCTTAATATGGGATAAATGCAAATTTTAGGAATCAAGGGAGTACTTATTCCTTCAAACGGCATCACCACAATTAAACCACCAAATATTGCATTCAAGATCTTTTCGGGAATCAAATGATTAAATCCTAAATACGGCACCACCACATATTTTATTTGGAATCAAAGGACGCAGTATAGCATAACCAAATACGGCTTAACCTCATATTTAGGAATTTCCAAATATACTTCGAGAGCAACCTTGTTTCAGATCCAAAATATGTTTATATGGTTATATAACCGAACTTAGGACACTTGGATTAGGACAAACAACCCGGAGATAAACCAGATTGGACGGATGTATTTCTGTAGCAAATTTATTAATGTATTAAGGTTGGCAATTTCAACTGGGTCGTTATTTCCTAAAGCAGATGACTTAACACCTAATGCTGATCCAGGAAAGAAGGCATCAGGGGCCAGTCTGGAACCAGGGTTTAATCTTAGTAATACATTTGTGTTTATCTTAATACATATCAATTGTATAATATGGCTATAAGAACATGCTCCCTCTTATGAAAAAGGTACTAAGACACAGGGGTCAATGCTGACACAGGAAACAAATATCGCCATTTCTTATTTCATATCAATTGTATATATGGTTATAGGGTGGGGATCGCAGCACTTTCCATGCTTTAACACATGACTTCTCATAACGGGAATGGCGAGTTCAAAAGCAAGTTTTTTGTGGAATAAGTACCTTCGACTATTAAAACAACTATATATGTTACGATGGAATGATGGTATCAACTTATCATTGCTGGGACTCATAAATTAAGCTATCAGGGGTGGGACCGGACCCGTGAGCTTATCCTTGTAACATGGCTGTATTTATCTCTTAATGTCCAGCAACAATATATTGGTCTTAGGGTAAGTGATGAGTATATGATTGTATGGGATAGTGTTGCATACCAAAACACGGTTGGTTGTAAAATAAAATCAGCAGCGACGCTAGATCCGCGTTTGGTTTAGCACGTGTGATTCTATTTTCACAATAGCAATTTCAGGTCCTTATTTGGTATTCGATATAATATATATTACAATTATTCTGCATTCTGACACTTCTTTTCTTTTGATGGATGAGAACGAAAACGATGTCTTTTAATTTTTAGGTAACCAAGTATATCTGTCCGGTGACGTATTCTCATCCATTTATAGAAATTGGTTAATGAAGACGGCTAGTAGACATATAACACCGGTCTTTTAAAATGATATTTAAACGATGCTGAAATACACCAAATTATTCGTATATAACAACGATCACGTGTACACTAATATGTAAATTTAATACGAACACTACACATACGAATGAAACAGTAAGCATAAAGAATAGCCATTACTAATAATGAATAGAAATATTATTTTAAGGAATGGAAGAAGAAAATAGAGGGAAATTGATTAAATAATTGTCGTTCGTACGAGATAAAAGTCGAACCAGATAAAAAGTCGTACGAACATGATAACAAGTCGTAAAAGCTGTACAAATGAGTTAAAAAAGACGTATGAAAAAGTTCCGAAGTCATTCGTAGGAGTTAAATGCATATGAAAATTAAAAGCGTAGTACGTACAAGATCCTTTTTTTAAGAGGATAACGATTTTTGAAATAATGCAACTTGAACTTTCCAACAGATGCATTGACCTTGGGGTATTAAGCTGTACATGATGACACAATTGATTCTTTGTTATTCATTGATTGATTGACAGTGCAATTTCTTTTGTGAGGATTGATGATTTTTTCAATTAATTAATCTATTTAAAGATTAACTTGAAAGATTTTAGTTTACGTTATTGAGCCATAACAGAATCACTCTGAATAAACAGCGAAGCGGTTTATAAAAAGAGTACACTCCTTTTCTACGGTTTTGCTCAATAACGTTAAAAAAGTGTATGCTTATAATTTAATTCTAATATAAATTAAAATAATGAAAAAAAAAATGTCCAAACATTTAATTTGATAAATCCCGCATTAAATGATGCAATACACAAAACCAATTAAAAAAGTCAAAACGGCGTCGTCATAACGAAACTGATTCAATGATCCAATCAGAACGCTTATTACAGTTCTTTCTTCTGAAAGTACCTCTTTTTTATGTTACTAGCTGATAATAAAATAAAATAAAAAAATAAAACCAATATAAATGGTTGTTTAAAACAGAATTTAATTATTAGGACAAAGTAGCTACGTACAACTAGTTATTCCAATGTGTATTTTAATTATTTTCTATTAAAGCTCAGTAGTCTTAGACAAACGCATCTTTCAAACAATCTAGCGATAGGTTTAGAAAATATGTCAATTTTATCTAATAAAATGGTATCAAGTAAGGTTGGCTATGACGGCATATGCGTCTAAAGATACCTCTATCTATACCATCGATAGTTGCGTACCGATAGTTTACCGTAAAATGTTCATTTTTTTAAACATACCTATTATTTGTTTAGATTCAGAGCTGGAATATATAACTGCATTCGTCTAGTCTAGTCACAGATATCAAACAGTCCACTTACTCAAAATGCGCTTAGACCAGGTTTTGGCAATTTATTTAATATATTGATATATATGACAACTGTGACTGTGTCCCACAATATCTTTATGAGTGAGAGTGACTCCAACAATTATATTTTGCATTTCATAGTTTATGCGATATCTCGTGCCATACATAACATTATTTCTTGTAAGGCAATAAAGATAAAAATGCATTTAGGATGGTTTACCTACTGATTAAAGTGTCAATGTCGAGTAGAGAGTGTCAAGATTTGTTAAAGCTACCAATGCTTTGACGGATGATCAGAAAAGTCTGATAATCTTGTGCGATACATTAAATTATTTCTTGTAGGGCACAAAAGATCAAATAGCTTTCAGGATGGTAAACATTCTGACTAAAGTATCAAGGTCAAGTAGAAAGTGACAGGATTTGTTAGGGTTATCGATGCTTTGACGGATGATCAGAAAAGTCTGATAAGCCATTGCGTATGTTTTCCAATGCATATTTATAGTACATCTCTGAAAAGCACGCATAAGCTTGACAGAGTTATTTTCAAAATATTATTATTGCTGTTGATCCTATTATCAAACAAAAGCGCAAGTAGTGGATATGAAGTGGACGTTACTGATAGTCAAATAAAACAGGACCCGGTTTCCAAAAAAGAGGAGAAGATAAACATTCATTTTGAAAATGATGTTGACCGAGTCAACAAGTTTCCAGAAGAAGATTAGAGTTTATCTAGATAAATAACTTTTGTTTTGACGAAGGGATATTAAATGTATTCAAATAGACAATTTCCATCCATGTTACAGATGTCAAATGATTTAAAACATTTAAACTAAATAACCAAGGGTCTTATGGTAAAAATGTTAGTCAAGGAACATGTTTGGATATAGTTTTTCGAGTTACAGTTTTTTTAATGTCCTTGGCGACGCCTTTTAAATAACAAAAGTCAACAATGATGATATTTTACCAGACAGCTCAAATGAATTACCTCATTTTTGTATGATCACAGGAGATTACTGTGTAAAAATACTTTAACGACTTCCAATCAATAACGTAAGATGCATAGAGTGCTGCTATTGAACAATTCGCAGAGTGCGGAGTTATTACTTCTGTGTATGACCTTGGATTACTACTTTCAACACAACAGTGTTCAAATATCTTAGACCATTTAAACGACATCCTCTAAATAGCTAAGGGGCATATTTTTTTCAGGAGTATGGTGGGGTGAAGATCTTTGAAGTGTGTTCAAATTATGGTTTTGCTCGGGTTTTGAAATCCTGTTAACAACATCTGAATTAAGAACTCGCACCAATAACATGCTGGAAGGAAGAACTTTAAATGTATCAAATTTGTTCAACTTAATGACCTTGACCAACATTCACCTGAGTCAAGTGTGTTAAAATACCTGGACATCCTTTTATGTGAATACTCTGGATAATAAGAGTGATGATAGTTGACCAGTAGCATGTCGGTATAAAAGACTCTGATGAATGACAACGACTAGCTTTAAAAGTCACAGAAGTGAAACATATTGACACCTTAATCGACTTATTTTCTGAATAATGTAGAGCTCGCGGGTTATGCTCATTAGCCTGTTGCACAATTGCTTGTACCTTGTAGCTTAATTGTGTTAAGTGGTAAGTACTGTGAATCTGAATGAAGGACTTATTCCAACGTCGAGGGTTACGTTACTGAAGTTAGTAATAAGGGATACAATCTTCCAAAAGAGCAATAGTATGTAAAGTAATAACAATTAGCTTTTTTTAAATAAACTTTAATTTTGCCTTCTTTTAAGGTCATAGATGTTTTCGATACTGGTCCATTGGTCTTCTGGTTTTCTACATAAATATTAATGAAGTTTGTTTATTAGGAAGTCTTAGATAGTTCGATTCATTTGACCCTGAACATATGTCAAGGTCTTTTTAAGAAATGCATATTGTCAGGATATTTTCCAGGAATCTAGCATCAAAAGTCGTATATCCGAGCTTGTGAATACGACCTTTAATGTAGGTAAAGGTCGTGTTTAAATTTTTTTTTAAGTTTTGTTCTGCTCAGGATGCTCCTAACCGAATCTGATTATATTAACCTATCAGTGTTTCAGAGTAAGGTATTTGATGTTTTAGATATAATGTATTCTTTGGATCTTCAAAAAAAGTAAAGTATGCGTTTTTTCATAAACGTTGTTAAGCATACCACAGGAAACCACTAGCTCAATATCATGACCTTAGGCCTATTAGGTCTTCGGGTGTAGTCGTTTGAGTGCAATATTGTTACTTCATTGCGAGCAGAACGGTCCATTGCGATTTTTAAGTTTAAACGCATTCAGTAATCAAATTGTTACAACATGTACTTTGACGCTTTGCCCATTTTAAATAAAGGACAGAAATTATAGTTATTATTTACAGGGCAAGTGAGCATATATCACTGATATACATATACAGTTGAAATACAGCACAACGTACCTGTCGATGATGGTATTGTTAGAAGTAAAATGAACAAGAATACCTTGAATTAATGATGATAATTAAATACAGGTTGTTGGTGTAGGTAAATAGCAGACATCATGCCGTATACATACACCCCTTCTGTTACAGTGTGTACACACATCTTGGTATACCTTTGATAGAGTGGCAACTGAATCCCTCGATTTTCGAGGGAATTTGTCAGGTGTGGGACAGGCCCCACATAGACCTGTTCGCCA
>JAUMHH010221610.1:0-12140 GCA_032359455.1 Chlamys rubida
ATCAAATACTGAAATAAACAAAGGGCAATAACTTTTGCAAACATTGTTGAACCAAAATTCTTTTCAAGGAAACAAAACAACATATCATGATTATTTAGCCTACTAAGTTTCAAAGAAATTCGTCAAAAAAAGTAGGAAGAGATCTCCAGACAAAAAATCAAATACTGAAATGAACAAAGGGCAATAACTTTTGCAAAAATTGTTGAATCATAATACTTCCGTCAAATTTGCCGTGCGTATAAAAAAAAATATGAAATAATACATTAACACAAATATACCATAATTTTTAATATGAACCTCCAATGAAATAGTAACTTTACAAACTGAAATCATGTAATTACCTGCTCACTGGACGGAGGACAAATGCCAATCTTCTTCAGGAAGGACAGAAAATATTCATCTTCCATTGCTGTCTCATTTTCCTCTGTCAGTGGAACGATGGGAACTGGCGTACTACTAGCTGTAATCAAGGAACTATACTGTTAAAATAACCCCACATCAAAATAACAAATTAACAAACATCCCCAGGGGTAGCTTTACCATGTATTTCTCGTGTCATATCTTAGCACACTGTATGAGCAGCATTGGTTTTCCTTTTTTTCAACAGTTAGCAAATAGGTTTTTTTTCTGTTTTTACAAGAAAAACCATAAATGAATTTATGTAGAAATAATCCTTCTAACAATTCAATCAGTAATAGTATTTTTGATGGTCCATATTTGTTTGTTTATACAGAATTGAACAGTATGTTTATGAGAGTGTTTGATCAGGGGAAAGTATCAAGTCCTTTAACATGTAGCCAGGTAAAATGTAATTTTCTATCATGTTTAATGATAATATACTATTTGAAGATGGGTATAAAATGGTAATTGAAACTTATTCATTGATTTTCAACTGTGGATCTATCATCTCATCAATACAATTTTTTATCATAAAATACAAAAGAAATATTTTAAAGGTTTGGGTCAAAATTATATCAAAGCAAGTGGTTCCTGTAACAAAGACTGCTGTATAATCTCTGTACTCTTGACATCACTAATTATAGAGAAGCAGACTTGTATGTGGCAGCTGTAATTGCACTGACAACAGAATCGGCCTGATAGAACTTCTGTTATAGCAAAGTTGTAAATGTTTTGTCCAATCTGAGGCTACAGCAGTCATCTTGAATACTGACATCTGATGTTGATGGAAAGTTTAACCCCTACAAAAATCTATCCCCGAAAGTATGAACAATGTCTTCCCAACAGAATTCAAGTTATACCCTTAAATGTCTCAGAGACTATGGCAGCCATCTTCAATGTCAAAACGTTTAAAACTGCCATTTGGTGTCAACAATACTCCTTGTGTATCACTTCCACAAAGTACAAATAATATTGGCCAAATATAGCCAAATTTATAGTCGTTAATGTCTTGGTCTTTTTGCATTTGGGTCATGGTTGCATGCAGATACATGTACGGCCAGTATGCCTTCTCGGGTAAAGCATTATCAGAATATAAATCCCTGCAGTATAAAAAATTGTGGCAAAAGAGCTTTTCTTTTCCATGTACCTAGTTTCTTGTAAACAGCAGGTGAATTTTATCTAACATTTTGGAAAACAGAATTTTTTTACAAAAATATTTTTAAATAGGAAAACGGAAAGGAAAAGTGGAAGATTTCAAAACTCTTGTTTTAAGAATTTAGTGGTTTACTACAGGAGGACATTGGCACAACAGTATGATTGTATCCCTATAAATACCTCTAACATAACATAAGTTAAAGAATTTAGGAATCTACAAAGCTCACTGCAGGAATACATGGGTACAACACTTTGAGAATACTGAATGTCACTGTGACGACGGACTGACGTTTCTCACCCAACTCCTCCTTATTCCCAGCTGTACGGCTCAAACCTCGCTGTATCCACTTAATCTGGTCACTGTAACCTGTAAATCATTTACAGAAATAACATTGTACAGCACAAAGGAATTCATAATCATGTGTATCACTAACAGATAACAATGAGTGACAAATTTTCAGCTTAGCCAACTACCAATACACAGCTGCCCAGTGTGTGAAAGTAAACTCAATCCCTTAGAAAACAGGTTGATGAAAATTTGAAATTACCAAGATTTCAACAAATTCTCATTGACCACAATATATTTTTCACAAAAATATAATAAATTATGATTTTCAAGTTTCAATTTAAAACGTTTCATTTATCTGGAAATGTATCCATTTACTGTTGCTTATAATATCTATATATTTAGCCAATCTGAGTTTTTTTTTACTGAAATTTTCCATTTCTATTTGAAACAAAACTCCTATAAAGTATTTTAAACCTGGACTTTGGTCATTGTTCTGTTTCATATTATGAATCAAGTTTATAAAACCAAATGGTGGCTGTACAAACTGCATGTACTAAGGTAAGTAGCAACTTGGATGTTTTCATATGCAGCAAAACATTTTTACAACGGGCCTAACCTTCGATTCTCTAGTGATCAGAAATTCAGTACCAACTAATGAAAATTTCAAAATGCCGACTGCAGTCCAGTTAGATGTCTAAGTAATCTCTAGCAATGGAGGGAGAATTACCTTTTCCCACCAAATTTGTGATGATGGCTGCCATATTGTCTTGTGCTCCAGAATTCTCTGTATGACCTTGACCTATCTCTTGGTTATTATTGTCGTCACCAGACACATCCCCGCCCTCATCTCCAGAAGACAACACTTCCTCTTCAAAGTCTGAAGGCAGCTCCTGAAAGTCTGCACCAAGGAATCGTTGATAAGGCATATGGATAAACTGAAAGACCTTATTAGTTCGGCTACAGAGATTGGCTGAATTTACTTTCTTAATCTTTTGAATTAAAACCGATTTCTTAAAACAAAAACATCACAATATTGATATTATTTATATGTATCTGTAAAAGCAAGGTATCACTAAGAAATACTAATACTGATTGTTTTAAGTTCAGATATTACATATCTTAGAGTGGGATACACTGTCTTAAGTTTTCTAATAACAGTAACATTGACCTGCTTTGTACTTGAGTTATCAGTTAGTCTTAGATTGAATAAATGAAATTAATGTTGTGCGGAAACTCTTTTTCTATTCATAGTAACAGTGACCTTGATTTGACCTTGAAAGTAATTCAAACCAAGTGCAGTGAAAATAACCAAGTCTTCTTTGCAAGGTAGCCTTAAATTATGATTGAGTTTGACTGAGTCAAGGGAACTCAAGTCATGGTGTGCAAGGTTAGGGTTAGCCTTTCACCAAAACAGCCCAGAAAGAACAAATAGATTCATGGGTTCTCCAACTCAAGTACTTTTTGGTGTTACTGATGGTTTAGTTGTGCAGACATACACTTATTTTTTTTTTATATAAAACGAAAGTCAAATAGAAGTGGTTGATATACTAATCTGATAAGTGTACAAAATTTAATTGTAACTTGTCAGGAAGTTCAGAATGAGCATTTAGGACAAATGGTAAAAGTGGAAAAAAAACACAGAAAGTGATACTAGGATATATTGTTAGATGGTCCTGATAACTAAGTACCTACCTTCTCTCTGCTGCATCCGGTCCATTTCATCATCACTGCCCGAGCCCGAGCCCGAGCCTGACCCACGCCTCTTCCGCTGTCGTCGCTTGTACAGCTCCTTGCGATCCTTCACCAGCCCCAAACTGAACAGTTTCTCAATAACCTTAGACTTGCTACGTTTGACCTCCATGTGAGACAAAATGCTGCCGAGGGGGTCTAAACGGAGAGAAATGATAAGATCACACAAAAGAAGCTGTGTTACAGAGTCACCTTCATCAGCATACTCATCAATTATCAAATTAGAATTCTAGGTGATAAGTAAAACCAGATTCCAGTGTAATTTCATATTGCCTATGAATGCCAACTGAAAACAGTTAAATACTTACACTCACCATTTTTGTCCCAATAAGAACATCAGGGTTATTGAAAAGTAACAATTGACAATGTCTATTGTTTGTTATTATTCACAGTACAAAAATAGCAATTTTATATTTACTGTGAAACCTTACATTTCATTGATAAAAACATGAAAATATGTTTACTTATTTCTCTGACTAACCGTTTGTGGAATGAAACCTGTCATAGAGGTTTGCCAAGTCAAACTCCTCCTCCTCCAACCAAGGCCCTGGGCGGCTTCCTCTACACAACACAAATGCCACGACATTAAACAAATTACGCAAGACAAATGTTGTATTGTATTTAATGGTGCTGTTATTAACTTTGATTGCCTCTAAATGGAAGTCATTGTGAGATATTCGACAGGACAAAGTCAATTTTGAGTTTTTCAATTATGAGTTAATTATTTCAATTATTAGTTCACACATGGTCACTGGCAGGTACATGACAGAATTGTGTACAGCTGTTTGGTGACGGCAGGTTGAAATGAAGGGTTTGGGCTGAAGCTGGTAGTCTGGGGAGATATATCAGAGTGAGGGTGTTTGTTGAGGGTGGTGGTCTGGGGAGATATATCAGAGTGAGGGTGTTTGTTGAGGGCAGTGGTCCGGGGAAATATATAAGAGTGAGGGTGTTTGTTGAGGGCAGTGGTCGGGGGAGATATATGAGAGTGAGGGTGTTTGTTGAGGGGGGTTGTCTGGGGAGATATTTCAGAGTGAGGGTGTTTGTTTAGGGCAGAGGTCTGGGGAGATATATTAGAGTGAGGGTGTTTGTAGAGGGCGGTGGTCTGGGGAGATATATTAGAGTGAGGGTGTTTGTAGAGGGCAGAGGTCTGGGGAGATTTATCAGAGTGAGGGTGTTTGTTGAGGGAAGTGGTCTGGGGAGATATGTCAGAGTGAGGGTGTTTGTTGAGGGCAGTGGTCTGGGGAGATATATCAGAGTGAGGGTGTTTGTAGAGGGCAGAGGTCTGGGCAGATATATCAGAGTTAGGTTGTTTGTTGAGGACAGTGGTCTTTGGAGGTTTGGAGACTCAAGCTAATTAAACATTTGTATTTTTTTTCTTTTCTTGCTTTTTTTTGTTTTGTGTTAAACATCTGCGCTTAGGTCTTAAGAAGACATGTGCTAGGTCATCATTTAATTCTATAGCACTTTTCCCTTTGACAGACCTACCCTTTCTTGCCCCTTTTGATGTCTTTGGCACTATCTATCAGGCCCTGTCTCTTCAGCTCCCTTAGGACCTGACCTCGTGTCTTTTTCGGGTCTGTGATTCTCTCCATGATACAGTCCACCACGTCCTTGCCTGTAATAGAGTCCAACGTTTCACTGAGTGACAGGGTCAATCACATAACCAGCAGTAGACCAGTCAAAGGGTAAAATAAAGTAAATACTAGACAACTTAAATACACACGGAAAGGATGATAAACACATGAAAAGCCAGCTAAACACAAAGAACGGGTGGATATTTACTTTATTATAAAAAATACAACAGTAGTTAGAACAATTTAGTTTGTTCTTACATGGAATGAATTTAACCATTCATTCATGATTTATCAGTCAACCAATTATAGAGCTTTTGGATATCAATTACACCATCTATTACACGTTATACAGCTGCTGTAAGAGTCGTTTCTGTAACACTTACCAGTGTCCTCCTGGTCCCTG
Organism: Chlamys rubida; assembly: GCA_032359455.1. Lineage (NCBI taxonomy): Eukaryota > Metazoa > Mollusca > Bivalvia > Pectinida > Pectinidae > Chlamys > Chlamys rubida. The sequence goes on from JAUMHH010221610.1 coordinate 5,570, forward strand.
TACTCCTCAAACAGGTGTCGTACCTCCGTCTCCAGGTCCTCTGTCCACAATACCTTCCCCTTACTGGAAACATGTCAGGTTTCATTTGCAATGCAATACACAACACTTATACTTCATTAATCCCGAATTTAAGTCTTTTCTCTCTCTGTGGATTTTTAAAGTATTTTCCAACTTTCTTTTGCAGGGTGGAGGTGTTATAATACCGCTATTTCTTTTCTCCTGCAAATGCTGTTAATCAACTTCCAGATTATTCAATTAAAACAGTAAATGTGCTTGTTAAACAACAGTGTTAATATACCAGTTAACTAAAACCTTTTGTCACTTTGATTAAATTCTGGAACTATGGAATGTGGTGGTTTGAAATAATTATCATTGACTCCCTCTATTAGGGATGTTCATCTGTCGTGTAGTACCATGATACAATTTATAAGTGGTTAGTTAATGAACACTCAGGATTGATTAAGATCAAACAAAACCAAGTTACTTTAGTAATTAATATAAAATATGGGTATATAATTGTGATACAGTGTGATTTTTTAACAAAATTTAGCAAACATATAGCTGAATGTCTGGTTTGTATAGAAACACACAGTGAATTTAGAGTGTTCAAGGTTTGTAATCGTAAGTTTTGACTGTACGAGGACCTTGTTTACCTTTGATATGTTCCATATCCCTCTACTAGTTCACTGGCTTCCTTGCTCGACTTCCAGAATAGTAGCTCCATGAAAGCTTTGGGGTTCGTTTCTGCTGTCTCCACAAAGTTACGCACGGTAAAAGTGGCAAACTTTACAATTTCCTACAAAGAAAACCCATCACAACCCTGGATTACAGTTAGGTCTGACAGCTAAATAGTAAAATGGGAGCAAATTAAGGAAGTTTACAATGGTAGATTAGCAGCATAGTACATTTGTAAGTTATCTACAGATGTGAATGTTACAAAATCATCACTAGTTTTGACAGTGAAATGAAAGCTTCTCCAGTATGAACTTTGCAGCAACCTACAAACATATCTCACAAATAAAACTTGCGTATTCAAATATGGAATCAACAACAGGGTATTCTCCGGTGAATGCCACGCATACCTTGTACCGTTCAAGCTTGGCCAGTGGGCTAAGTAGTATGCGCTGGAACAGCCTGAACAAGGACGCTTGGAACACGAGGCCCTTGTGTCCGAGGTCTACAGTGACCCGATGTAACAACTTCACCACACAGTGGTTAGTGTAGGTGGTGTTCTTGTCAAAGTCGGCCAGCAGTAGAACGTAGCACTTCAGAACAATACCTGTACTGAACCTGTACAAAAAACATGTAATTCCTTACTGCAGTATATATTAAACTTCACTTGGTTTCTCAATTTAAAAAAAATGTGAGCCAGATATCAGAACATTACACCATATACAAGCTGATGTACACCTTTTTATCTCCTTATTTGACATTTTACCTTTCTGTCTATAAACTGTTTGTGTTAACTTATAAACTGTAATTAAAACAAAGTAATGTAGGGTATGTGTTGTTTATATATACTTGATAATGCACATTTTCATTGCAAGAATTAGTTATTATGAAGTTGGACAAAACATGAAAGTAGATAGATCAAGAGATACTGAGATATACACAACGCCAGAAAGTATGTAACTACGTGTAATGCTGTGTACACTCACAACACCAGAAAGTATGTAACTACGTGTAATGCTGTGTACACTCACAACACCAGAAAGTATGTAACTACGTGTAATGCCGTGTACACTCACAACACCAGAAAGTATGTAACTACGTGTAATGCCGTGTACACTCACAACACCAGAAAGTATGTACAGTAACTACGTGTAATGCTGTGTACACTCACAACACCAGAAAGTATGTAACGCCATACAGGCTCATAACACAAAGCAATAAGGCAAGTTATGTCTTATTCTGGAAACAGAAGGCACTTAATGATGTTTAAGCCAAGAGTTTTAATCTGATTTTCTGCAAGTTCATTATTTGCTTATTAGATGATATGAACGATCTTTAATCTATTTTTTTATATGTTGTACGACTGTAAAACAAGGGGAACATACTTGTTCACAAATTCTTTGAAGCTGAACTCCTGCTCAGACACAGAAATAGCTGTCAGTTCCTCTTCCTCGACTGAAATCAAACAAAGCTGACATCTAAACAAAACACACGGAGTACACAGACACAAATATCAAATCCAAGCACAGGCTAGTGCAGTCACCCTACAGCTTTTACCGTAACAAAATACGTAACATTGACAATATCTTGACCAGTTTCAGTATTTTCGCAAATTCACAAATATTAGTTCAAAGTTTAACACCAACCTTCCATGGCAGGTACATACAAATGAAGAGAACTCGCTCAGTATTCACACGCCTCCTGGCTGTAGAATAAAAGATTCTTACCCTCAGCTCCCTCCTCATACCCCTCCGGTGTCGCCTCCTCCGGCTGGCTCTCCGGCATTCCTACAAGTCACACCATCCCTGATTACAACTCTGTAGCACTTTCCTAACTACCCATCTCTTATAAACAGCTTATTGATACACATTTACACCTCAATAATGCAAGCAAATATTTCAAAATGAAATGTTTAAACAAAATTCCCTTCTATATCATTCTATTACACATTTAGCCAAATACAGCTGACAGTAACAACATTTCTAGATTAATGGTTATTTATACATTTAGAAAAGAAGTGAAGCCATATATAGCTAACAGTTTTGATATAGCTATGACTGTAAACAACTTTATGTATGGAACCTATACGAGTTGTAGTATATGTGATATATTAACAATGACAGCCTAGGAATACAGAATGTAATGACCTACAGTGCCCTCTATGTAGGTGACCTTACGTGGTAGTGGGGCCATGAAAATTTCCCTCAAGGCCATGAACTCCTCCTCTGGACTGATATCCACACTCCCAAACTCATTCTTCTCCGGCCAGATCTCCCTGAAATTAATACTCCGTGGTCAGTAATGATCATTATATTTATTCAGAAATTCAATTCTTATTATCTTAAAATATATTTGTGCATATCTTACTTCATGAAATCATCATTAACAGGTATATATATTACATTAGTTTGAGAAGATTTTTACAATGCGTTTGAATTTGGGACTTCAGAGAAAATATCTTTCGAAACATACAATATTCATAGTTCACTTATTTTTAAGATAAAATTGTGTCAAAATACCAGTAGACAATGAACACTAGAGGAAGTGAATTTAAAGCTCTTGACTTAGCTCAAAGCTTCAGCATGTCATTGAATACAATAAGTCATGCTATAAATTATAAAACTAAAAATTATCTCTGTCTAAAATTAAATTATGGTTTCTGTTGCCCCCTCCGAAAGTGCGTAATTCCATCTGTAAGAGTTACCCATTTTGACATCATAACTTTCAAACACAATGCCACCCTGCCTATTTACACACTTATATAACTAGGTAGAGAGGCCCAACCAGGATCTGTGCCTCTGAAGACCTACCTGGCAGCTCTTAGGAGTGCAATGCCATTTCCTGGCTGGGAATGTCGCAATGCATCTTGTATGCTGATCATCGCATTAACCCTACAACAGGCACGGGCCAAAAAGAAAGTCTTTATTTATCTGTTAAAATCCAGTGTAGAAAATGTATTAATATTTAATTCAAACTTTATACATACATTTAAATACCATGGCAATAACTTAAAGAAATTCACTTCTTATTGACTAAAACTATAGTGTTATATAATATATTATACAAATTTCAAAGTAAATCATCACTTTTAGCTTGCCTCACATTGGAAAACACATTAGATATGAAACTTAATGACAAATTGTCTTTGTCTTGTTGTTTGATATTAATGAGCTTAAAACATGTTAGCTCTCCATTCTCTTCTTGCTTCAAAGTAGGAATGACCAATACAGGGTTCAAATAGGAAGTGCAACCATGGGGGTCTGGCTTAAAAACCTATTTGTCCTGATCACTCATATACATAAATCAGAAAGATTTAAATTATAATAATCTCAATGTTTTCATAACAAAACTACAGAAAGTCAGCATGGCTACTTTATCAAAACATGAAATTCTTTGACCTTATCTGGTCCAGATTAATATGAGATTATGTCTGAGGCACACATATTTGTTTTCATCAAATCTGTCAAGAAATACCGCCACTGCGCAGAGTGATGACCAGAAATGAGAGACAACCCCCCCTCCCCCACACTAGTGACTATGTGTAGTGGGATTCATAATTAACTGTTTGTTATGCTACTACTAGTATACTAAAATTTCTCCTCTTGCATGAATACCTCTGTTGCTCCTCCTCAATTTCAGAGGCTGCATCAAATGGAGAGACATCTGTTGGTATCTCCCCTCGTCCCTGGAACAGGGTGGATAACTCCGTTGACAGGTCATCCCACATGTCCTCCAACTGTTGGGGGGTGTGTTCCTTTGGCTCTATGTTTTCTGTTGACAGTTAAACGGACATGTTAGGTACACTGAAGTTTGTATAGTACATGTATTGATATTTAATTTGTTTAGTAACTAATTTCATTAACATATGGAGAAAAAATATCAAACAACAGCTTACCGATTTAATTTCTGCTGCAGTTAATTTCACTCTCATGAGTTAGTCTCATTTCAGTTTGTAATTCTGTTATGTTACATGTGGGTCTCTTGACTAGCTATAGTGAGAATGAATTACACAGAGAAAGTGAAATTTAGAAGTAACATTTTGTTTGCTGTCAATCTGTGTACAGAAAATAGCTTGCAACATACCATCCAGTGTAGTTTGTAGTTCAAGCACTGTAGTGAAATTATTTGACAGCAGCAGTAAAAACATTCCAGAGATTGCACACAGATGTAATCTGATATGGCAGTGCAATGCCAACAATTAAAATTATAAATTGTATTTTTATCATTTTTATTCATTATGCATCCATAGAGGCTTCTCAAATTGAGCTGATGCTAATACCTAAAAATATGAATAAATGTCTAAATTTACTGAAAATGAACAGTTTCCCTTTATAAAATAGCAACATAAACAGTATAATTTACCTTTGGCCACATCCTTCTTTCGTGGTTTCTTGCTCTTTTTCTTTTTCGACTGGACTACAAGGTGAGAATTTTTTCGTGTTTCATTCTCAAGCATCCTCAGGAACAAGTGTGTTGTTTCTACCAGGTCTTTAAGATAGGTCCTGTAACAGAATCACATACCTGTAACAACATTTATGTTCTATGTATATGGCATATAAAGTACCTTCTCTGTATCTTTACCCCCTACTCCCAGGTAATGGTATAATTTATTCCTATTGAACCCCTACTCCCAGGTAATGGTATAATTTATTCCTATTGAACCCCTACTCCCAGGTAATGGTATAATGTATTCCTATTGAACCCCTACTCCCAGGTAATGGTATCATTTATTCCTATTGAACCCCTACTCCCAGGTAATGGTATAATTTATTCCTAACGAACCCTTACACCCAGGTAATTGTATAATTTATTCCTAACGAACCCCTTCACCCAAGTAATTGTATAATTTATTCCTAATCAACCCCTAAGTCCAAGCTGATCATATCATTTATGCTTTTATTTTATATAATTGTCCAAGAAATGTGGAGTGATATTTAATTTTCTAAACTTCTACATTGTAAGCTGGAAATGCTATAGGTGGAAAGTGGCATGAACTTGACAACGGACATAATGACAGACAGACATCCGAGCAGACAGACATCTGAATAGACAGAAGTCTTGTATCATTCTCTACATGTTTTGTGGCGTGTATGTGTATGTGTAAATACCTAGATTGTTGACTCTGATTAAATTTCCTGAGTAGGGTGAGGAATATGTCTCTAAACTCCATCATATAGAAAATGTTGCTCTTCAGTACCCTGGAGCTCTCCATCAGTTGAGTGTTTTTGGATCGGTCCATTGAGTCGAGAGTCAGAAGGAGTTCCTGGTAGGCTTTCAGTGCCAAATGTACGCTGGAATATAAAATGGTGTCAAGCAAAATCCCTATAAATAGAAAATACCACCAAATATTTCATTTTTACTGTAAAACACTATGTTTTGTGTGTACTACATTTTGCATACTATGCCAGAAGCTTTTATTCATAAACCTTAAATTTTCAACAGAGAGGATGCTATTTCAATAACTGATGATCATTATCTACAGAATTAATATTTAGTGAGTTATTTAAATTAGCCAATAATCTCACGGCCAAGTAATGCATGAAACATGACGTCTGGATAGCATTATTAAAAGCAAGTCAGCAAAACCAGTGTTTTCTACAAATATTTTCAAACACTTCTGGTGATATAGTTTCTGGAAGATACGTGAAGTGCTATGATTGAATATATGTACAACTTTATATTGAGTTGACTGCCTCAGACATCTCATGAAGTAAGTATGTCTGAATGCTGTTTTTGCTGTTAATTTCAAGGTATTAAATCAAAATGAAGTCCTCCAGGAAATTGCAAATTCTGTCAAAAAATATTATTTGAAAAAGAAATGCATTTATTAAAGCGACTAACGACGTATATATACTGGAAATACATTCGGTCCGAATCTATTATGGTAATTAGGTAAATG
>JAUMHH010221621.1:0-12139 GCA_032359455.1 Chlamys rubida
CACCAGGTACATATATGTATCAAATATCACCAGGTACATATATGTATCAAATATTACCAGGTACATATATGTATCAACTATCACCAGGTACATATAGGTATCAAATGTTTAAATCGTAGAATATAAGAATAAGGTGATTCTTCTGGATTTTCTTGGGATTCATGATTGCCTTTTTGTTTAGATGCCTTGTTGGATCTCATTTAATATCACTTTTTGTAAACATGATAATCTTTGCATACTGATTTAATTTAATGGTATAGTATCTCTATCCTAATCTAAAACTTGTTATGTGGCATTGTGTGTAGAGTATATTACACTTACTCATTCCCTGAGGCATGTGAATTAGTCGACATTGACACAACTCCGAAACGTATTTCATTTCACATTCCATTTGACAGGCTCCGACTGTGTAGGAATACATGTCCATGTACATCAGTGGCCGCGTCACACACTTCCCGTGGGGCGGTGGAACATTATGTGCCTGATGAAATCAAAATAGTCATTGGGTGGCTAAAATGCAGGTTGGTGAATGGATTGTAGAGCAACATATGTTCAACTCGAGGTAAAACTGTCAAAGTCTGCGTCCGGCATTTTTTTTAATGAAAAACCCTGTTGATTTGGTGTCATTATTATTCTCGTGAAACCGAAAATAAAAACCGATGACTCAAGCAATGATAATATCAGATTTGAAAAACAAATTCTCTGAAATATTTCATCTTGTGATAAAATCCAGGTGAGTTTTGCAAGCCCATGGACCTCTTGTTCTTTGCTGTCAAAAAAGCATCTTTGATATCGATACACCAATGATACAAGGCCTGCTTGCTTTTAACACTGGACGTCAAGACGTCAATGATGTGATGCTATAACTCGGTTACCTAGACGTCAATACCGTAACGCCGACATATGCAAACCTGTGATACTGACCTAATGTCGACGTACTGTATACCTTCGATACCTTAACTTAAATGCATGCGTTCCATGGGTGTCTTTTACAATGGTGTATATTGCTGATGTATACCTTTGATACCTGGACATCTATGAATCCGTGCCGCCCAGTTGGGAGCTCGTTTCCGTACTCTGGCATTGGGACCTCGGTGGCACTGTGGAGGACGACTTTTACTCCACTACTACTATGGAGGCCCACCATACTGTCATAGTCTTCAGCATTCAACACCAAGTCTAGACCGTTGTCCACCCCTAATACAGCGAAGACGTCATAGTTTGGGATCACAATAAAACACAATGTCATATAGAAAAACACAATGTCATATAGCAAAAACACAATGTCATATAGAAAAACACAATGTCATATAGAAAAACACAATGTCATATAGAAAAACACAATTTCATATAGATAGAGAACATTTGATATGTGTGATACAATATTTCTGTAATATTATCAATATTCATCATCGTACTGAATGTTAAAAGATTTAATATTTTATTCAGGTCTTTATAATGACGAAATAACACACTTATGGACATGTAAAGTAGTTTTGTTTAATCGAGCATTTGCTCATTCCAATCAGATGTGTTACTCATCTGGTGTTTTACATAGAAGAAGCCCCACACCTGGCAATTCGCAGATCTAACCATCCTTAGATGTTGCTTACCTTGAAAAAGACCATTTCCTGGTGATTTGCGGATCTGACCGTCCGAAGTTGATGTGTTACCTAAAAGAAGACTCTCAAAGGGCGATTCGCTGATCAAACCGTCCTTAGTTGATGTGTTACCTAGAAGAAGATCCTCATCTGGTAATTCGCAGATCTAACCGTCCTAAGCTGATGTGTTACCTAAAAGAAGACCCTCACCTAGCGATTCGCAGATCTAACCGTCCTTAGTTGATGTGTGACTCTCTCCTGGTAATTCGCAGATCTGACCGTCCTTAGCTGATGTGTTACCTAGAAGAAGACCCTTACCTGGCAATTCGCAGATCTAACCGTCCTTAGTTGATGTGTTACCTGGAAGAAGACCCTCGCCTGGCGATTGGAAGACCTGACCGTCCTTACTTAATGTTTGCCTAGAAGAACACCCTTACCAGGCGATTCGCAAATCTGGATGTTAAATCAAATGTAACCTAAGATAATCCTTACCTGGCATGTCGACGATCCTACCGTCCTCATTGGATGTGTTACCTAGAAGATCATCCTTACCTGGCGTGTCGACGATACTACTGTCCTCAATGGATATGTTACCTAGAAGATCATCCTTACCTGGCGTGTCGACGATCCTACCGTCCTCAATGGATGTGTTACCAAGGAAGGTGAAACATTGTCCGTGTTGAGTCATCACTGGTTTAAAGTCAGACCAAGTACAGGTCTCGCCTTTCCATTTGCAACTATTGGATTGTAAATATTATTGCTTTTTCACCATTTGTGCAGGCTTCAGTTTTAACAAATAACAAATGCTCATGTCGATAGCTTTGTATAAATTCATTAATGTATTGTAAATGCATTGTTGCTACTGATGGTGTAAATGGTGGGTTTTGAGTGTGAAAATAATTAAAATCCTTACGTGACAATAAGGTCCTGGGCACGATGAGAATTATTCATAAACAATGTTTCCATGGTAACGTTGCTCCACTTATCAAGTAAACCATCTCTGCTGTCAGAGGTCCTAGAGTCTTCCTTAGTTCCGTATAGGGCCTTCAATACGTCGTAATCGCCATTATGTACCGACAGCGTCCTTCTTCAATGGCAGAATGTAACACTTGTCAACATTTGATACAAACCTGAACCGATCCTAAGGGCCTGTCACACACTATCAATGTACCTCGCCGTCCCAGCGCAACCGGAGCATAAAATCAACAACGGCGAGAAAAATCGGCAGAGCTCCGGCGAGAAAGCACTTGAAAAACAATAAAAATTGACCGTAGCAATACCGATGTGGTACCGGCGTTCCCGTTGCGATACCGTTGTTCTACCGTTGTCCTACCGAGGAAAGAGCCGATGTGCTACCGAATACCACTTTCTGTCGTTAGTTCATCGGCGGCGCATCAGTACTACTTCGCTGGTATTTGGTAGTACTACGGTATCCCATTGGTACCAGCACGGTACAAATTGAAGCTACCGAAGAGCTGACGATCCATTACGGGGCGCAACAGGTGTTCTACCGACATTAACGAAGCCTTGTTGCTCGCTCCGGCAGCGCAACGGCGTAAACTTTTGAGCAAGTTCAAAACTTTCTACCGTCACCTGCCGTTGCAAAATGTTTCGCCGGTGTTCTAACGATGTCCTGACGATGTCCTGACGATGTACTTCCGTTCTAAGCGATGTGATACCGTTGCGCTGCCGTACTAGCAAATGTGTGCTCCGGTATAGCTCCGGCGACCCAAATCGTCTAGGTGTGACAGGCTCTTTAGGGGAATAATATCGATAACAAATAATTAATTCGAAACCACAACATATCCTATTCGACTATTACACACTACATATCACCTTGACATAAACACTCACCGGAAGCTGTTTTGGTTACAGATGGTGACGGCAGGAAACTGCATGCTCTCCTTGTAGTGGACCTGGACGTTGATGGACACCGGATACGACATGTAGTGCTGTACCCTCTCCGCAATGTCAACAGTGAGCAGACACGTGCTTAACACGCAAAGGGAGAACCAAATCATCCTGTAAGTTTACAAAGCGAGTACTAATTTCGTTATCATACGCTTATACAAATTGGAAATTCTTCAGGTAAGACTGAAAGCGTATAAGATCCCCCTGTAATTTACTCTTCCATCAAAACACTCGCGGGTAATTGTTTTTCCCAAATGTACAACGATCACTGTATATCCGGATGTATGAAAATAGTTTTGGCAAAAAGTGATCACTGTATATCCGGATGTATGAAAATAGTTTTGGCAAAAATTGATTTAGTTTTATCATATCATCAGTATGAAAAGTCAATGAAATAAAGATCCTCCCGGTACGTACTATACGATCAACCTTTAGTGCTATAAAACATATGTACCAGGGCTATTCAATAAAGTCTGTTAGTAGTGTCAGGAATCACATGAATAAAAGGTTGACATTTCTTCCAAAGTCCTTCGAAGTACCCCTTAGCAGAAACGCACTTTCGCAATCGCGCTACATTGTATGCCTGACGTAAACGCTTTGCGGCAGTCAACAGTGGTATTCTGCTAGACACTGGACGATTGCAATACGAGAGCACTCCCAGAGGCAAACCGTTTCCCGGAGAGCATTTTCTTGAGTAAAGGAAACGGGTAGAAGTCACAGGGACATGGATCTGGCGAACAGGGTGGTTGGTCAATTTATGCCACTTTTTCTTGCTTTAAAAACTCCTGTTTAATATTATTGCTTTTGTGGGACGAAGCTTGGTCATGTATAAGCTGGTTGCCATGCAATCTTTTTCATGTAAAATCTTTAGACAGGCTTCAGCCTTTTGTCTCTGTAAAAATTGGCCGTGATTGTTTTCCTTTCTTGCAAAGTATCTGAACCATGGCTCAACAAAATGTTCTTGGCACAATTTATACGCCTTGCACTCACTGGCCTTTCCTTGTCAGTAACTAAAATAGCTGTCTTGCGTCGCTATTACCGAACCTTTTCAATATATTTTTGGCACATTTCAAACGCTTGGCCCGTTTTTGCAGATGTCAGCAAAAGGGGGATCTATCGGGTACAAAGCTGAATTAATGTCAAGCACTAGGACAGAACGTGATGTGTACTGCCTTCTAAAATGCCAACTATATAAGCTATCTCAGAAACAGTATAATCACAATCATCCTTAATTACTGCTTTCATAGAGTCATAGATGTCAACTATACTGTTCTTGAATTTGTTTGTGACGGCAGATGTGTCTTTATGCTGCCTAACTCTGCATGTACCTCTTTAGGCGGTATATATAAGCACACAGTGCTTTGATATAGGAGCATATTTTTTAGTCTCAACTTTCCTTATAGCATTAAAAAGTATCCACTTGTCACGAGTGCATACCATTCAACAATGAATAACTTGTTAAATTCTTGTAATACGATATATAGTACATGCAGTGTTCTTTAATATTTTGTTTTCAGTCTACCAAGGCCCTGAACTATTGTATTGCCAGTTCGTATTGAAGCTGTGTGATGATAAAAATGTATTTAACACTCGTACAATACAAACATCAGCTCTACACAATTAACATTAAGTATTTCACAAACTATTGGGATGTAATATACAAATACCTCGTTATAAAATATAAAACCACCGGTTATGTACTATACACACACCCGTTATGTACTATACACACACCCGTTATGTACAATATACACACCCGTTATGTACAATATACACACCCGTTATGTACAATATACACACCCGTTATGTACTATACACACACCCGTTATGTACAATATACACACCCGTTATGTACAATACACACACCCGTTATGTACTATACACACACCCGTTATGTACAATACACACACCCGTTATATACAATACACACACCCGTTATGTACTATAAACACACCCGTTATGTACTATACACACACCGGTTATGTACTATACACACACCCGTTATGGACAATAAACACACCCGTTATGTACTATACAAACACCAGTTACGTACTATACAAACACCAGTTATGTACTATACAAACAACCGTTGTGTACTATACAAACAACCGTTATATACTATACAAACAACCGCTATGTACTATACAAACATCAGTTATGTACTATACAAACACCCGTTATGTACTATACAAACACCCGTTATGTACTATACAAACAACCGTTGTGTACTATACAAACAACCGTTGTGTACTTTACAAACAACCGTTGTTTACTATACGAACAACCGTTGTGTACTATACAAACAACCGCTGTGTACTATACAAACAACCGTTGTGTACTTTACAAACAGCCGTTGTGTACTATACAAACAACCGTTGTGTACTATACAAACAACCGTTATGTACTATACAAACAACAGTTATGTACTATACAAACACCCGTTATATCAATCTTTTATGTTTTAAACAAATCTCATGTCATGATATATCATATATGACATTTGTTGAAGCGATGAAGCAATGGCTTTAAAAATACTATTGTTCTAGTAACTCTAATACATGTAAAAACCCATGTACCAGTTAATCAATTAATATATTTATATGATGAAGCTTCACTTGATCAAGGAATAGTGTTTCGTGGCATCAGCAGAGCTTTTGACAGGGTTTGGCACAGTGGATTGATTTACAAATTGAAGAAATATGGAATTTGTGACGACGTTTTGAACTAGATTCACTGTTATCTTACGGATAGACAACAAAAGGTATTAATAGATGGTTACAAGTCAAAATTACAAACATTGAAAGCTGGGGTACCCCAAGGCTCCAATGTTCTCTGGCCTTATTTATTTATAATATTTATTAAGGACATAGAAGATGAACTCCACTCCCATTTCAAACTCTTTGCTGATGACACTTCTCTTTACGTTTTGATAGATTGTGATGGCAGACATGCTGCAGATACTGAATGAGGATCTAAGGAAAATGTCTCTCTGGGCAGATAAATGGGGAATACGATTTTATCCAAGTAAAACTGGATCGTTATTAATGTCTAATAAAAAATAATTATGAGACATCTCATCCTGATTTGGTTTTTCTTAAATAATGTTGTTATAAATGTTAAAAATCTTAAACATCTTGGATTGTTTTTTAATAGCCGCGGACCATGGTCAGATCAAGTTAATTATATATATGAAAAAAAGCTGTTCAAAACTACAATGCGAATTTTCAAACACAAGCTAGATAGAAAATCTCTTGAAATTATTTTCAAATCTTTTATAAGACCAACACTAGAATATGCTTGTGCTGTGCGGAATAATTGCAACCAGGGTGAAAGTGATTTACTGGAATCAGTTCAATTAGAGTGTCTCAGAATTATATCAGGTTTGAGAAGAGGTACAAGTCATAACTGAACATATATAAAGAAGTTGGTCTAGATACACTAAAAATAAGACGTGATAGCCATCATTGTCTGTTATTGTTCAGGATACTGCAGCATGACTGTCCTGACCATTTTTATGATCGTACTTTACCATATTTTAATAATGATATTACTCCTCGCCTCAGATATCGAAGACATTTTGTTGTTCCTTTGTGCAGAACCAACCTGTATCAGAATAGCTATTTTCCCAGAATGAAGTCTCTATGGAACAGGCCAGACAGCATTGTTCCAAAACTCACTTCATTGAGCCAGTTAAAACTGGTATTACTTGGAGAAAGCACACACATATTGCAACCATATAACTGTACAGATATATTTAAATACGGTGGCTCCAGGATACTGAATATAACATTATGTCAACTACGGAATAACGTCAGCCAGTTAAACCTTACCATTGAATACAATACATTTATTATCTCATGTGGTGTATATTGAAAAATCTGGAAGATTTGAACTTAAACTATACTACCAATTATCTTACAATGTGTTTACTATTGTATAACTATAGCTCTGGTGTAAATGGGAAGGATGGCGCTGTGTAAATTGACAGTGACTTTGAAGTGCCTCTAACCAAACACTAGACTATAGTACTTGAAGTATATAGACTATAGTAATTGAAATGTTAAAATCTATGATATTCTAATTAATATTTTCTGTGAATTTGAACAAATATTACATCTTCTATATAGTACTCTGTTTCTCTTTATATATGAATGTATGAAATGTGTGTATTTTTTTCTGGAAAGGGCTTTAATAGGCAATGCCTGTGCCTAATCCAATTGCGTCTTAAATGCAATAAAATTGATTTGAAATGAAATGTAGAACCCATGTTTATGTAAATTCAGTTTAAAGAGTGAACAAGTAAGGTGTCCACATGCATATATTGCCGGGAGTGCTAAATAAATGGCAGCAGCTTTCAATAATCATGATCAGGGATTTAAATCATTCTGTAACAATGACGAAATCGATATTCCTGTGCACTTCTACCTACTGTCCTTGAGTTATTGTACATATTTAGATTTAGGTAGCGTAAACATTCACTATTGATTAGCGTTATCTTATTAAAATCAACGGTGCATTGATTTTGTTTATATATTCATATAATTTAATGATGTTCCATGGGGATTCAGTGGACAGAGAAATCCAATAAATGATATGTAGCAGCACATGTGAAATAATGATATCACTGTCGATGGCCATCACACGTTATCGATATATAATATACGGACCTGGAATTATATCCTCTATGTATGTGGTGGATAGGTTTGTCCTTTGTTTATCTATTTTCAAATCAAGACAAAAGAGAGTAATTGTTTAAATGATAATTCTTTTATGTTATAAACATTGTTTGGATTAAAAATTAAACAAAATAACAGTTTATACAAAATATCAGTACTTACCTTCATTTCACTGCAATGTCTGTACCAAATAGAAGTAATTAACTACAGTACTTACCTTCGTTTCAGTGAAATGTCTGTACCAAATGTTTGTCAATAGAAGTAATTCACTACAGTACTTACCTTCGTTTCAGTGAAATGTCTGTACCAAATGTTTGTCAATGGAAGTAATTCACTACAGTACTTACCTTCGTTTCACTGAAATGTCTGTACCAAATGTTTGTCAATAGAAGTAATTCACTACAGTACTTACCTTCGTTTCACTGAAATGTCTGTACCAAATGTTTGACAATAGAAGTAATTCACTACAGTACTTACCTTCGTTTCACTGAAATGTCTGTACCAAATGCAAAGCGGATACCGTGAAATGTCGTACTGGCATTAAAACTAGTTATCAGTTGTTTTGTTGAAGACTGCCAAAGTTCTTTAGTTTTTGATCTAGGATTCACATCCTGTTTTATAGTTGTCTGCTGCCAAACCTCGGCAATACCTTGTTTCCCTGAATTTTCAGGGGCTGTTATCTCTCCCATCTTTGGACTAGTGGTTTGAAACAAGAGCAATTCACACAAATATTCCTCCAAGACCCGCTGATGTCCTCACCCTACCATACAATCAATAACTGATGTGATAGCTAGTTGGTAGATATATCATCCAACAGGCGACCAATTGCTAGAAGTCTACTACAATTGAATTTTGAAATGTTGTAGGATGGATATTAATCACCATGTAGAATAAGGCGCAACTACTGTTGGGTGTCAGCGACAGTTAGAGGGGCGACGCGGCGTCACACTGTAGCCAGGTCAGCGACAGTTGGAGGGGTGACCCGGCGTCACATGGTAGCCAAGTCAGCGACAGTTGGAGGGGCGACCCGGCGTCACACGGTAGCCAGGTCAGCGACAGTTAGAGGGGCGACGCGGCGTCACACTGTAGCCAAGTCTGCGACAGTTAGAGTGGCGACCCGGCGTCACAGGGTAGCCAAGTCAGCGACAGTTGGAGAGGCGACCCGGCGTCACACGGTAGCCAAGTCAGCGACAGTTGGAGTGGCGACCCGGCGTCACACGGTAGCCAAGTCAGCGACAGTTAGAGGGGCGGATTAATACGCATATTAAAAAAAAATCAATAGCTGATACATCATTTTCATGAATATTCCAATAGAGCAAAAGAAGTTTCATTAGAGTTTAGAACATGAACCCAGTGTCTGTCTGGATGTTTTTATATAGTTTAATTAATCAAAATAGGCGATCTGTTATGTTATCCACCTAAATCTTTTTTCCTAATTAATCCTTCATCAAATACATCCGATACACGTTGGTAAATTAATCAATATCAATATCTATGCTAATTCCCTGGCCTGCCTGAATATCCTCGGCACATTTCACTAATCCTAATATCTAGATTATACTGTAAATATTCTGTAGATTAAATGCAGGATGATGCAAACTACATTGCAGTTTTCAATAAGACAACCACAGTCTGTAAAGAAGTGATTATCATTTAGATATAGAGTGAGAAAAGGCATAAGTCCAATAACAATATTTCTTAAATCATTCAATACGAAAAATTAACGATTTAAGACTTAAGATCTTTAGCCTGGGGTATCGTTGATGTCATATTGCACGTGATTACCTTCGAATATGAATTATTGTGGTATATGTGTGAAAAAGCAACATAAGACCTAAAACAATTGTGCCCTGGCACGTTTAAATCGAAAAAATTAAGATTTTAGACTGAAATGCGAAAAAGTCCCGGTTGGCATCGTTAGCCTGGGGTATCGTTGACGCCCATTTGTATGTGTATACCATGTACTTAGACGATGCCATGTAGTATTATAGGTGTAAAAAACGGCATAAGACCTATATCAATATGTCCTCAAACGTTCAATACGAAATATTAACGATTTTAGACTGAAATACAAACAAGTGCCCAGTGATCATCTTTATCTTGGGTAATCGTTGATGCCCTTTTGTATGTGATTACCTTAGACGATGCCCTGTTTTGGTTAAGGTGTGAAAAAGCGGCATAAATCCTATAACAATATGCTATAATTTATTTACTTCATATTTACTTAAAAGTACTAGTTATTGCATATAATTACTTATATCTATCTACTTATAACAACGTTATCAAAATATGTATTACTTGTTCCTACTACAAAAATATTATTAGTAATTTTTTAAGTCAAATATAATTACTTAGTAATTTTTTAAGTCAAATATAATTACTTAGTAATTTTTTAAGTCTAATATAATTACTTAGTAATTTTTTAAGTCAAATATAATTACTTAGTAATTATTTCAGTAATTTAAGTAATTCATATACTTTATAAGCAAATAATTTACCATAAATATATAATATAACCAGTACATATAAATATTGCCCTCGGATAAGTGAGATATTGTGATTTTGTTTTCACCGAGGTCAGATTATGGCCCCGAGGCACACCTCGAAGAATAATCAGACATCGGGAAACAATATCTCACTCCACATACAAAGGGCAAAGCAGTTTTTTCTTTTGCTATATACGTCTTTCAAGTTAGGGTTAGGGTTAGGGACAACTTGCCTTCAGTAACTTTGTCAAAACCAATTTTGTGTACAACATTATGTTCTAACCCTAACCCAGGTTCAGGTGCCCAGTCTTCGGTAGAAGTATTAGGTGAGGCGCTTAGTTTACATTTAACAATACAAGCATTAACAGTGTAACAAGACGGTGATGCACACGGATTTTGGTAAGTAGCAATGTCGATTTTTAGTAGTGATATTATTACACACTCAAAATCACGTGTCATAGGATTTACTTTCAAATTACGCATTGTTGTCGTTGTTTATTTATTTGAATTGTATCCCGAATCTTTGGCATGCCGTCACTTTTGGACCAATGAATGCCTTTTTGATAAAATATAGGTAGCCTGTTTCGACGGGAAAACATAATAGCAATGAGTACATAAGCGTATAAAACAAGGGAACAAATGAACGACCGGGAGTAGTGTTTTTTTTTTGAAACGGCATTACTTTTCAGACTGCACCTGAATAAGAACAAAACACCTAATGTTTTAAAGGGATTGGGGACGGTATCGCATGAATCGTTAGTACGATTTTCATGAACAATCTATGTTCTTGAACAAAGTTATATTTAAAATATTTTGTTTGCAAAAATGTGAATTTTTTCATCAGGAAATTGAACCTAAAAAGTGTCTGTCCTTTGCAGGATAACAGTGTAAGATATATCAAAGTATAGAAGTTTGTTATCTACAAAGCAGAAGTTGTTGCGTTTAGTTATCCTTAACAAAAAACTCAGAGCAAACATTTTTTGTAAACTTACCCCCTTCTTTTGATAAACAAATCCATTGAGCCCTATCATGCATATTGAATCACATTGCCGATCGACTGCCTGGTACAGTAACAATTAAAACATGAGTGGAATGTTTGTCCAACCCTAATGCGCAATATTTAGCCCTATAGCTGGAATGTATTTCGTCACATTTTACATGCTATCTTTTTCTCATGGGTTTTGGAACAAGATTATCATTCTTTTCACTTCTATTAACACTGATGAGTCCAAAATAATCGACTTCTATTAACACTGATGAGTCTTAAATAATCGACTTCTATTAATACTGATGAGTCCTAAATAATCGACTTCTATTAATACTGACGAGTCCTAAATAATCGACTTCTATTAATACTGATGAGTCTTAAATAATCGACTTCTATTAACACTGATGAGTCCTAAATAATCGACTTCTATTAATACTGATGAGTCCTAAATAATCGACTTCTATTAACACTGATGAG
>JAUMHH010221632.1:0-27021 GCA_032359455.1 Chlamys rubida
GTTTGGCAACTTAAGAATCTTCCCCCTCGGGTTGAGATTCCCCTATCTCACCCACAAGGGGGTGAGAGATTCTATTATTCTGTTCCTATAAAGGTGCTCCAAAATTGCATGAGTAAGCGTTTGTATTCTTCATTCCATATAGTTCGTCAAAGATTGGTTAAAAGGAAGAAAAAAGTCTTGAGTTTGTATCATAATTCTTCTTGTTTAAATGTTCTTGTTACCAAGTTAGACCACAAAAGTCTTATTGAACTAACACTAACTAGACTCACTTCAAAATTCCTACATTTTGAAGTGGAATTTTAAGTGTCTGTGGTTTCTATATTTGTTATACTGGACAGAGCCGAGGCGGATGTCTGTGTGACAATCTTACCCTCGTCAGCTCTATATGAATATTTACCACTATGGCTAACCCATGTAGTCTGTTATTGATCTCAGATAACTATGTGTTGTCGGCCACCCGTCAGTCGGTATCTGTCTAAATACAGGCAGCGGTGGGAGAAACGCTGTACTATACACTTACACGTTTAACGCATCAATGTGTGAAATCATTATAATCACGATGTCACACGAAAATACTGTGTCAGTCCTTCACATAATGACGTCATATGATTTCCAATATGTAGCATGTGTAATAATTAAGCAATGAATGTTTTAGCAAATGTTGTTATGGTCTCACAATTACGTTTGCCTTCTCAATGCATTGCGATGGAAGGATGCAGAACCACATGTAAATATGACGTTGTGATGTCGCAATGTCTTCAATGATAATACGGATTGGGACTATGACGTCATAATTTTCATCAACAATTTGGTGCCGTAATGGTGTTTCCTGAAATTGAAGCAAACGCAGACAATTTAGGGTCGATAACGGCATAATTTCTCTGGCATTGCTAAGGTGTCAACGTTTTCCCTAGTGTGATGAATAGAATATCATATTCGTTTCCATGAAATTATATTTAAGTGTTTTTCTGAGAATATTTAGCATTTACACGCCCACTAAACTAAACTAAAGTCGGATTTTATTTATCGTATCAAATAAAAATGATTTTTTTATTCACTGATATATATCTTAGTTTTAATTAGCACATATTTATTTTCAATTGCAAATTTCACAAATTATAAAAAACGGTGTTGATGAAAACAATACATCAATCGGAATACAGAAAGTACTGTATCAACTATCGCGATCAGGTAATTGCATATGTACACTGATTTTAACATATCCGTGTCCTGATCAGATATTTATGTATTCAGACCAACATTGATATCAATAACTTCATGTGATTTCAGTATTAATCAACACTTCAAATTGA
Source organism: Chlamys rubida (assembly GCA_032359455.1). Classification (NCBI taxonomy): domain Eukaryota; kingdom Metazoa; phylum Mollusca; class Bivalvia; order Pectinida; family Pectinidae; genus Chlamys; species Chlamys rubida. The sequence goes on from JAUMHH010221632.1 coordinate 1,314, forward strand.
TTTTCTGTCTATTCTATATGTAGAGCTACATGACCCATATTTTCTCGGACTTGCAATTTCACTCTGATTAGGTTAGATAGCCCCATAGAATGAATTGGATATTAAAGACCTTTTCTAAAGATGTATTACAATGTACCTCTTAATTTCAACAATTTCAGCATTTCTCTGCTACAAAGATAAAACGAGTTAATTATGGCTAGTTATTCCTGTAGCAAAGAAATGTTGTACTTTCAATAGATAAAACTACTGACAGAAAGGTTTTTACTCATTCACCCCTGAAGACACATTTGAACTCTTCCAATTCAAAGGTTGGTATAGTTCATTATGAACTTTCAGGGGCGAATGAGTTAAGATAAATCCTGAAATAAATGGTTTCAGACTTATATGTAGGTATGGTGTCTAGTCAACTTTAACCTCAAGACAAAGTTTTCGGAATCAGTCAGTGTCTGAATTCTCTCTAATGAAGTATTGTCACTGTTTCTCTCGTTCGAAATATTTCCTGTCGTCCCTTTGGTTAAATAAAATGCTGTATACATTCATAATTGTACTGTGCTGTTGACTGCAAGGTGAAGACAAATCAGCCCACGATGATCAAACACTTACAGCTAACCCTAGGATTATTTCACATCCGTTCCTCTAAACATCACCATCAAAATGTTTATCTCTGTAATTGTGTATGTAATCTATAAATTAGCTTTGAAGAGTTACAGCAGCTACACAGCGCTAAAATATAATGTTCTTTCTGCCCACATATATCATAGATCACCTTTTATCTAACCCTCAATTAAACTGTCTCCCGTCTTAGCTATAATACGTTTTTGTTAATACATTCGTTATTCGATTTCCTATTGTTTCAATCGGACACGTGATCATTAAGAAATCAAGATTAATACTTTTGTTTTGAAAGCAGTAATTGATTAATCAATGTTGGATTTAAATGAGAACTATATTTTGTTGGGAATTGCCATACTTCAGCCATGTGTCTAAAAGGGAGATGATATTCATACGCCACAATGCAGACAGACGTCGGAGTTAAAAAAAGTATTGGGATAAGAGAGAAAAACAATAAACCCCGCTATAAGGTAATGACATACAAATCTCCACCCTCGGGGTAACCCTCAGGGTAAGATTTCTCAATCACAAACCCTCGGGTAAGATTCCCCAATCTCAACCCCTCGGGTAAGATTCCTCAATCTCAACCCTTGGGGTAAGATTCCTCAATCTCAACCCTCGGGGGTAAGATTCCTCAATCTCAAACCCTCGAGTAAGATTCCTCAATCTCAAACCTCTAGAAAATAGTGTTGAATCTCAAACTCTCGGTAAACCTCGGGTTTAGGCAATCGATAATTTTATCTCAAAGGTACATATTTCTTGGTCCTAGCACAAAGTTTGGGAAATATTTTAAACATAAAGATTTCACCATTATACCAGTAATTTAATTCATGCACTTAGCTTGTGGGTGTTAATATATGGTATTATGTCTTTAACTCATTAATGCTGTTTTTCCACACGAAACTCCCATCAGATATTTACCAATACAAAGTCAGCTCAGTCAACCATTCGGTGTCCTTTTAAATGCTTCTTATTCATTTAAGTTGTTCTGCAAATGTTCGTCATGGGAATCTTGCAGCAGCAAATGGCTTTCCGACAACTAAACATGAAAAATGGAAGCCTCCTTCCTGTGATAATTCAATTTATTTTCAAAAACCTAGCTCCAATTTCTAAGAGTCTCTGCCAATAATTAATGTATATTTTCTTGCAGGTTTACAGACGCCACCCGTTTTTTTCAAGACAAGAGGGACGAATTTGAAAGGGGACTGAAAATGGGAAAATAATATAAGGCAATATTTTGGTGAAAATACAGGTACGCTGCAATCGCTCTGTGTATACTGGTGTACGGTGGCTGACATTTCCTGGACGTCTTTACGGAAGCTGGAGGGATGAGAAGGGATGGCGGTGTCGTATCGCTCTCCTCTTCTGTGGGGCGTTGTTTTGATTCTGTTCTACAAAATCTACCTGTTAGATTGCATTATAACATTCCACGGAAATGACACAGGTAAACTCCCGCGCTCTGACGAGTCAGCAAATATCAAAGGAGATATTATTCTTGGGGGGTTGTTCCCTGTACATCAGAAGGGAGACGATGGCGCCGAATGTGGCGCAATAAACCTACAGCGGGGAGTACAGCGCCTCGAGGCGATGCTTTTCACTGTCGATCGCATCAACTCAGACGAGGAAGTTCTTCCGGGAATTATACTGGGGGCCGAGGTTTTTGACACTTGTTCAAGAGGAACGTATGCCCTTGAAAGGTCACTGGAGTTCATACGAGCATCGTTCGCCAATCTGGATAGCGCTGATTTCAAGTGTGACGATGGTTCAATAGCAAAGGCGAATGCAACGCCACGTGCGATCGCGGGCGTCATAGGTGGCTCTTACAGCAGTGTGTCCATACAGGTCGCCAACCTTTTACGTTTGTTCAAACTTCCTCAGATAAGTTACGCGTCAACTAGCGCGGACCTTAGTGATAAAAAGCGCTACGATTATTTCGTGAGGACAGTTCCGCCTGATGGCTTCCAGGCTAAGGCCATGGCAGACATTGTCCAGTTGTTTAACTGGACGTACGTGTCCACGGTGGCCTCAGAGGGCGATTATGGGCAATCTGGAATAGAATCTTTCCAAAACGAGGCTAGATCCAGGAATATATGTATTTCTATTTCAATTAAAATAATTTCAAATTCTAATCAGGACACGTTTGACACAGCTATAGAGGATTTAAACAGTAAGAAAAACGCCATGATTGTTGTGTTGTTTCTTCGCGTGGAAGACGCCCGTAATTTATTAATTGCAGCGAAGAGAAAAAAACTATATAATCGTTTTACGTGGATTGCGAGTGATGGTTGGGGCATGCAAGACAAACCAGTGTTAGGGAACGAGGACATAGCGGAGGGGGCAATGACTATAGAGCTAGATTCCACTTTAATTCCGGAATTCGATATTTATTTTACGAAATTAAAACCAGGTACAAATAAAAGAAATCCATGGTTCAAGGAATACTGGGAAACGGTTCATGAGTGTAAGTTTCGCGAAAAAAGTGACCTTCCCATCACGGATCAAGTGGTCAAGAATTGTACAGGTCAAGAGAAAAAACTTGAAGCTTACCAACAAGAGACTAAGGTCCAGTTTATATATAACGCTGTCTACGCTATGGCTCGCTCCCTGGACCGGATGCAGAGGGACGTGTGTCCAAGTACAACGAAACTATGTGAAAATATGAAAAAAATCGACGGGGAGCGACTTCTTAAAGATTACATCCTCAATACATCATTTAGCGGTAAGTAACGCATGCGCAATACATCATTCAGTAGCAAATAAGTCATAAAAACTTCATTCAGTGGAAACTTACCCTTATTTAGTCATCAGTGGTAGGAAAGATGTCATTCTATTGAAATAATTGCTATGCTGTGATATTATTATAGATAAAACTAGCACGTTCGTTGTAAATAATTGACAGCCGAATGTCACGATGTAAGTATTGACCATACATTTCGAAAATATAATGAACAACTGACATTACTTTATCCGGCAGCAGAATACTAAAACCACACTTGGACAATCTGTTTTTAAAAAGTGACTTCATCAGCAGACTTGCTATATGTTTATCGTCTGTTTTGCTTCCATGAACAGAGTAATATAAAGCCGGCACGGTAGATGGCTTTGACTACGCAAATGTTGTCTGGCAATAGTTACATTCTTTCGAAAACAGTCGTCACATATGAAAAAAAGCGGTCCTAAATGTATTAGAAAAAAATAGTGCGTCCCGTTTACCGTATCTTTGGTCGATCCTGGACTTTGATCCTTGACAACAATGAGATTCACGTAATCAAAATGACCGCACATCAACTTCCTACTGAAGTTACCAATGCATATTTTCAAATGATTTGGTGAAAATAAACGTTTTGTAAAATTGGGTTTTTACCAATACCTTAACTTAAGTATGAAACTCGATCGGGATTCAATTATCCATATTTTTGTTTCTATTACCGTGTTTTATCTTAACACAAAAAAAGTGTCCTGATAAGCCACCGTAGTTTTAGTGTCGGGTGGATGGTCCTGATAATCCACCGTAGTTTTAGTGTTGGGTGGATGGTACTGATAGGCCACCGTAGTTTTAGTATCGTACATGATGGTCCTGATAAGCCACCGTAGTTTTAGTGTCGGGTGGATGGTCCTGATAGGCCACCGTAGTTTTAGTATCGTACAGGATGGTCCTGATAGGCCACCGTAGTTTTAGTATCGTACAGGATGGTCCTGATAAAGCCACCGTAGTTTTAGTGTCGTACAGGATGGCCCTGATAAAGCCACCGTAGTTTTAGTGTCGTACAGGATGGTACTGATAAGCCAAGCAATCGTAGTTTTAGTGTCGTACAGGATGGTCCTGATAGGCCACCGTAGTTTAACTGTCGTGCGGATGGTCCTGATAAGCCACCGTAGTTTCAGTGTCGGGTGGATGGTCCTGATAAGCCAAGCCATCGTAGTTTTAGTGTCGTACAGGATGGTCCTGATATGCCACCGTAGTTTTAGTATCGTACAGGATGGTCATGATAGGCCACCGTAGTTTAACTGTCGTGCGGATGGTCCTGATAAGCCACCGTAGTTTCACTGTCGTGCGGATGGTCCTGATAGGCCACCGTAGTTTCAATGCATAATCTATTATTTTAAGTTTGTCATGTTAATAACATTTCATCACTAATGTTAAAGTTGTTACAATAAGAAGAAACAACCAGTCAAACAGTCAAACAGTCGTTGTCTGTCTAGAATTATTTTCAATATAATTGCCAAAGAACAAAACATGAATCATTTGGTTATGTCCTGTAGACGTCGGCTTTTGTAAATTTGATCAAACTGATAGCATCAGTCCGAACCAATACAAGCTGAGTGAAACATCTACCCCAGGGCACTCTGTCCTCGTGTATCCTTTCAAATACAACATCACAATCACTTTGTTAAAAGAGAAAAATATTTGATTTGGTTTATAACGTAATTGCAAGAAATTGGTAGCGGTTGCTTGTTTAAAGATAAATGATATCGTTGGCTGTTCGCTTTGTGGTTACTGACCATCTCTATTTGAAGCGCGCTGTTATTGATAAATGTCGAGGCTTGTATCGAGTCAAATCGCGCTGTTATTGATAAATGTCGAGGCTTGTATCGAGTCAAATCGATCAGAAGAAAACATATCTTTGATGACTTCACGATTATACTGTACTCAGCTGCTTCTTGATATAATGTTCACATATATCAAAGCCGTGTTTCCGCTTTCAATGCCCCATTAGAGATTAATTTGATGACATTTTTATAGAATTACATATCTACATAGCTCGTAGATTCACTTTATCCTCGAAGAACATTTCACATTGTACCCTAAAGAACCCGCAGTAATCAAATCAGACTAGGTAGACTGGAATCACACTATGGCAGGGCTCGGCTCTGACGTAAATCTTCAGGACTCAATGCAATTGTTCACTTCGGTGCCTTCCGTAATAGGGAGTCTCTCCGAAATAAAATACAGGCGCCTGATAACCAGGGTTGTTAGATAAAGTAGGTAGATAGACTCTGATCAAGTTCGGCAGAATTTCACACTTGGACAGACCAGATAATGACTTCTAAGTTCGGCAAACAGCGTGGAAGAGCGCGGTTAACGGAACAGCTTTCTTGAATTTGACACAAAAAGCTATATTAGACTACTGTAAGGAGCGGACTAGCATGTGTGTGGGCAGATGGGGAGTGGGAATGAGGTTTATTGTGAATTATTTTATCTTTAAAACGAATGTGAGTTGCTTCCATTTTCATGGTAAGCTTCCTTGTCTTCATCAGGTTAATGACGTCATCCATCAAAAATAAAGATTATTGACGTTGGAAGGTATAATGCAGCAATTTGTCAGTAATTACGTGCCGTGATTGTTTTTGTTATTTGCATGTCCCTAAAAGATAAATAGGGGGTTCAAACATGATGATGGAGATGTTATGTTGTTTGTGTTGTCTCCCCTTTATGATCGTTTTTGTGTTGTCTCCCCTTTATGACCGTTTTTGTGTTGGCTCCCCTTTATCATCGTTTTTGTGTTGTCTCCCCTTTATGATCGTTTTTGTGTTGTCTCCCCTTTATGATCGTTTTTGTGTTGTCTCCCCTTCATGATCGTTTTAATACATGTTGCCGTCTTTTTATCCTATGGATAATAATGAGTGATCCAAGATCAGATTATTTCGCCGATTTATGACATTTTTATTAAAAGCTGTTACATCATACGAAGACGTACCCCATTACGTCATTATTATAAGTCATAAGCATAAAGAAATGCTTTTCATTCACTAAACCATGTGCTGACTTCATAATTCTGAACTTTTATTTTACAATTTTCCCACTATATCAGCTTTTTTACCAACCGGAACAGGATGATTTCCATGCGTAATAGGGAATAGTATTTAATTTGTTTTTTTTTATAAAAATAGGACGGATCTCATAGATCCTAGAATACACGTTTGACATTTCCTCTTCCAGACCAACGTTTTGCCGAACATAATAGGATTATCTTGACTCGTAATTGGAAATGTCTTTTTAGTGATTTTTTTGGCAAACTATGTCCATCTTATACCTATATATCAGAATTAATTTGCTCAATGCTTTCTCATTTCAAAAATCCATTTTGACGCCAACTTCACATCACAGCCAACAATCGCCATGGATTAGTTGGACATGCGCAATGAGATGTGAGAGAATTGATCAGGATACGCTAAATCTGCTTGAAATCCAGAAATCGTATCAATCTTATTCAAGATTTTGTACAACTTACCGCGATAAGAATGATTTTTTTTTATAAAAACATGAAGCGATTAGTTCGTATAACGTTCTACAAATATCCTGTAGGAACATGTATATTACCCTGGAGCGGGTTCCGATTACCCCTTAATTCATCATGCACAGAATAATATTTAAAATCGGCCGAATTATTTTGAATCCTTAACTGTCGGAACATTATACACGGTAAGCATTCACAGTTCAACTTCAAGATTAAACTAACTTTTTTGTCGTGATTGATTCTAATTAATTAAAACATAAGAGAAAATCTTACTGTAATGCATATGGATTTAAAACAAGTGAAAATAACAAGGAAAAGGGTTACCTCCCTTGCTAGTTGTACCTTTTGAAGATATTTTTATTAGCCAAGAGGGGGCAGATTGTGTGTAACTTTGCAGTTTTATCTAATCTAGACTCGAATATAAAGAACGACCAAGTCACGTCAAGCCGAGATCATCAACATACTTAATGACGTCATAAAAGGTTAAGTATACAATTAGCTTCATACCACAAAGTCAACAAATGATGGGCTGTTTCGGGTTTCTCAAACGTCGCAGATCACCAAAACTCCACCCTTACATGGAAGAAGAAGAAATAAAAGATATACCACCACAAGTTCCCTTTGGGAATAAGTATTTCCGCCTGGGGCCTGATCCACCACCACGTGGACTGAAGGTTTTCCTCACCTACCCCCACTGGAAACGAGACAGGAAAGGAGTTTGTTGGATCAGGGATTATGACCCAATGTACCCGTGTCTGACACCACTATCTCTAACTCCACTTCCGGCTGGAGCCAGGCCCCTGCTTCGCCCGCTACCACCACTTCCACCTTCCGCTGTTTCCGGTTCCTCTAAAAAATAGTTTTCCAGACAATCTGTTCGGTATTTCTCTTGACTTTGTATCCTAAGCTGTTAACGTTATCCAGGACATGCTTCCATCGACACGTTATCGTAATACACAGATATCGTGACGGTGAGGTATCTCTGCTGAAATTAGAAAACGACTCATTTGAAGACTAAACTAATTTGCCGGAAACGATAACTTCACCTTTTGACGACATTTACACTTACTTCCCAGGAATGGAAATGTATGCAATGCTCGCCATGGGATCATGTCTTCACCAGGTGCCATGAAAATAAAGAGATTGACAACGGCAACGAGTCGTGTAAGATAACGTAAAGGCGACAGAGGTCAAAATAAGACTCGCAAATACGGTTCTTTCCGAGATAATTCTGGCGACATTGATACAAACAATATTTTATTTTCATGTACAAGTAGTTTGTATATCAAATTAAGAAAATCAGTGTTAATATTAATGTTTTTGTTTTTGTTTGTTTTTTGTTTGTTTTTTTGTTTATTTTCCTCAAAAATATCAATGTTGAGAAGTTGAAACTTCACTTATGGTCAAAGACAAATATACGTCACCCTTCCGATTGTCACGACTTCCAGTGATGCCAGTACCGCGCATTAACACTAGATTCTGTATCGAACGATTAGAGATAAATCTTTATTTAAAAATATCGCTGTGTACCAACTATCCCTTAATGCGAAGTTAGTCCTATAAAAAAAATCCAACTATTATAAAAAGACTGTGTGTTCTCGTCTTACTTCACATAGTGATGTTTTTCGTATCCGACGTTCTTTTAAACAAGAGAAACGTTTCCATGGTGATAAGTGGAGATTGGTGCACTGACAACCGGCCCTTTGTGTTTTTGAAGCCGTTTTTGATTGTTGATTTATCTATATATCTTGTTTATTTTTTATCCTCGACTTAAATATCAAAAATCCGATATAGTTTTTAAATTTCAGACTTTTAGACTATTCCACAAAGAATTGAAATATCAAACGCCCAAAGGGTGCTTTACATATTTGTGATTGTCTTTTTATATGTTTGTTCGTGGGTTTTTTAATAGCATAAGTGTACCGACTAACGAAGTTCTACTGTACACAAAACCCTAATTGTGCGGACAAACGAGGTTCCACACTACTTATACAAAACCTTTAAAATGTCCAAACTTACAAGTTTCTACTCGCAAACCAAAGGGTCTGAACTAACAAGGTTCTATTGTACACACAAACCAAAGGGTCCGAACTAACGAGGTTCTACTGTAAATAAACACCCAAATGTGCGGAAAAACAAGGTTCTGTTGTACACACAAAACAAAGAGTCCGGACTAACAAGGTTCTACTGTACACACAAACCGAAGGCTCCGGGCTAACGAGGTTCTACTGTACACACAAACCGAAGGCTCCGGGCTTACGAGGTTCCACTGTACACACAAACCGAAAGCTCCGGGCTTACGAGGTTTTACTGTTACGAGGTTCTACTGTATATAGCGCACAATCCAAATAAGAAAGCTACAATAATGAAGAAAATGATTGACATGAAAATTGGTTTTGACGTCTGTAGAATAATTCTCACAATCAAGTGTCTATGGTTTGAGCCTCGTTTCCATTCCGTGATCTTCATTCACAGTAGGCGCGTGCTACACAAGGTCATCTACCAGTCTAGTACGTGCGAATAATTGCCCAAGTGTAATGTCAGGTTTAATTTCACGCGCAAAAACCTTTCTTTAAAATTGTTTTAATATGCTAGCCTGTCAGAGCGCTGTCCCGTTTTTTGGAAATAATTTCTCACAGTTCTGACCAGCCTTAGACCACAGAAATGATTTCCGGTTAGTTTCAAACGAATTTAGTACATTTCTGAACCTTGGTTTGTTATTAAATGAATTTCCAGTTCCTAACTATGACTAAAATGGAGCTATGTGCTGTATCGGAATGATGCTGGATCAAGTTAGCTTGTGTAAAAAGTTATTTGTCAAATGGACAAAGTATGTTAAAGTATGAATTATTTCCTGGTCAAACCATAGTTCAAATGTGTTATATTTAAACGTTTAAAATTATGTCTCGAACTTGTCGGTCTCGTAAGGTGTTTTCCAAAAATCTGTCTTTGCTAGTTAGACAAAACTTGAAGATATCAAATCTCGAACAAAATTCAAGAATATATGTAACTTTCAGTTGGTGGAAGAACATAAATAAATGTACCTGAGGTCGGCATATATGTATGATATTGTTGAGATAGTCCGTAGATGCTGTAAATGCTTACAATGTTTACTGGATTTCTGCACGCTCTTCAGATTTTTTTATAAAAAATACAACAACAACAACAAATAGCAATAAAGCAGCAAGTAATGACTATTAATCAATAAGTCAATCGCTGAAAACCGCTGGTTTATAACTACAGCCACTGGTCATTATTGGGCATACTGGTCAGTTTATAATTACCATAGCCTTTTGGGAAGTAATTGGTGAGGCTGACTGCACAAATTGGACATACATGTGGTGACCGCGCGAACACGTCACTGTCAAACGTCCCCCTAGCATTACCGCGAGGAGGCAGTAATCCTGAGGTCCAAACCAGTTAATTTCAGACGTCCGCGCGGAGAAATAAAGACAAATCAAAATGACGAAGACAGAAACAGTAAAAGTCAATCGAAATCCTAATGAAAGCCCTGGCACACATTTGCCCAGATCCAGCGGTCGCCTTCCTAACCAATAATGTCCGGCTGCTAACACACTTCATAAGCCGGCGAATCTGTCACTTTTGACGACCTGATGGGTCTCAGATGGTTTTTGGCTATAAACATTTAACAAGTAGGAAATATCCAGCACGTCTGTATTCTGACGTCCACAACGAGACTGGCCCGGCCCTTTAATTAAGGAGACCGCCATTTTGTTTTATTTGCGACGGCAGTCAAATTACTGGAGAAAGGGTGTTATACGGCAAGTAATGCCATTCGTTTTCGGTTCGAGTCTCTCTCGTCAGCTGTCAACCCGGCCCGCCAATATTGAGACTGCCTAGATCGATATATCACAGTGTCGCAGCATCACCGAGCCAGCTTCCCCAGCCAGGAACGAGCGCTGGAGAAGGAATTTGCGCGTGGGTAATGTCTTTTTGTGACGTAACATCCAAACGTTCACCTTGGGCATTAGGAACCAATGTTGTTTGTTATTATCTCAAGGTACAATTTCTTACTACTTCGTGTACCGTCCCTGTTCATTTTAAATTACGTCTACACGTAAACCGGAAGTACCATGATGGGGTTAAGCATATACGATAACAGGGGCCGGTAAAGCCTTAGGTCCACCGGTATGATACCCAGATTGCACAAAAATATCATAAAAGGTCCATGCAATACTTTATATGATATTAGGTCTTACGTATAAAGTCTACGGGGACAGGTTAAGGTATAAGAGAACTTCTGAATGACCCGAAAAATTCATAATAACGTCAAATACAAGCCTATGAAAATTGAGAACTTCTTCTATGACCCTTTGTTGTACAACAGAGACAGCCATGGTCTGATTAAGACTGGGGACTCTCAGTTGTACAAAAACGTCAAATATGGGCTTATCAAGGATGATAATCGTTGACCTGGTTGGATTGATAGCAACGACGGTTTAAAAGACAGCCTGAGCAACGCCTGGCAACACCATCACGGCTTTCAAATCCGAAATGCATCCATTGTATTTGAATTTAACGTTTGGAAAAGATCATTACCGAGCTCCAAAGAGGTCGAAGAGATGCATTGTTTGTTGGCTTGAATTAATCCCTTTAAAACTGCGGAGGTGTCCTCAGAGAGGACATCGTTGAATTCGATCTCATTTGGCGGGATTAACTGTGAGTTGAGATGGGATATAACAATCCGGGCTTACATTCCTGGAATTTGTTGTTGTTTTTATTTTGTCAATAACGACCTCCCGTTATACATGTCAAATAATGTTTGTGGGATAAAAAAAAATCACGGCTTCAAAATCCGTTCAATTAATGACGTCATCAATTTCTCGTCGTTGTCACGCAAAACTTGACAAACTCGATATGTTTTCCCATGCTAGCGAAACCTGTTTGGCCCAATAACGACCAAATTAAACTTTCTAAGTTGCCGAATTATTAGAAAATAAAATGAGTATAAACTGGGGTTAAGATGCTGCAGCTTCACAAAACGTCTTAATTGATGAGTTCAGATGATCAAGATGCAAACTTAAGACGATTTAATTGAAAATTCAATATTTATAACATTTTTTCTAGAAAAGGCAGAAATCAACAACTGCATTTATTTTAAGCAACAGTTTAATTTTATTTCTCTCGTCGACTTGTACTCAAGGTCGGATGTATTAAAGTAGGATTTGTCGGCTGTCATTGACCTTCACAGAACGTTTTACGACACAGGATCGCCGTATTCCCAGTAATCCCCACGAATATCCACTCCATCCTACTAAAGCCGTCAGTTCAAAGTCTGATTTAAAACTTTAATTTGATTTTTTTAATTAGATAGGACATCAGAATACAAGTAAAGCATGCATCTATTGTGATAGTATTAGTGTGATTCGGTAGAGGTATACCGACTGCCATACACTTTTTATGGTTTTATTTCCGGAGACAGAATTCCGTCCTTGAACATTTACAAATCTGGCAGCTGTCGATCCCGGCATTCGATTTCCTACCATGATAATTAGGAACTATCGCCTTCTGCAGTACAATTAATTTTCTATATATACATATTTGAAATCCGGAATTTTTGTGTTGCAAAGACTCAAATATCGAACAAACACCCAAATAACAGTACATGTAGCTAGCTTAACGTCCTTTACCCGAACAAAAACATGTCACCTTTTTCCGGAATCAGGTAGCTTGTATATCCAGACAGACCATGACCTTTTACAATGATAAATTTACACCTGTCGCCATTGTTGTCTGCATCACGAACCAGAGACACACAAAAAATCTACGACCTTTAACCGTTCGACTTACACTAGATTTAACGGTTTTACCCTGACGAAATGTTTAATTCATCCGTCTAGTTACAAAACGTCTTTCCTACTTGTCTTCTGTTCCCCCGGGCTTCCCAAACTAAACAACATCAACATTTCTGTTTTATACTTTTTGGAATTTTGAGATAATGTATTTCGTTTCAGAAACGATAGAAAAATTAAACGAAAGAAAAGAAAAACGAAAAAAAAGCCGGAAAAAAACGGAAGAAAAAAAGCAAAGTGTGTCCAGAAAATATAAATATGAATCGGAAATGGTCTATTCTATATTAAGTACAGTAGGCATAGAAAATGAAATCAACACCATTACACGTTGTCAAGGTAACCAGTCATTCTACATCCGGGAATCTGTTTATAATGTAGAGATTCGAGGGCCACTTCCTGCCAAAATTCAATTACGATCTCGGTCATGATGTCATTAGCAAGGACATTTGTAGGAAATCTAGAATTTCGGAGAATGGAAAAATGGTAATAGAATCAAAGTCCACAGGCGGCATTAGATGTATTAGTATCAATTTTAATCAAAATGACGAGTTTTCGTGTTTCTGTTTCCTGGATGGTCTGACCAATCAGAGCATGGGAATGGGTGATGGGGTCTAATGAATTAGGAGGGAGCTGGGTCTTGCAAGGTTTTTCTCAGAGGTTCGGGATTTTGTTTACCAAGTAAATATGCATGTAACACATTGCTTCTAACCTACATAAAACACGGGCCTATTGCAATGTATGAAGATTTTGTTTTTATTTTCATTTATTAAACAATTATTAAAACTACTTCTTTGCACACGATCTTCGCTTATTACACTAGGTTTGTTTAGGAGGGACTCTTTCGGCAAGAAGAACACAGGGCCGGCACACAGAAGCCAATTTGTGGAAATAGTAGCGACATATGCTTCCTTCTAACCGTCCACTTCACAATAATCTTAGTCCGGTCTGTCACTCTATTCAATATCAATAATTTCATTTTGGTTGGAACATAATTGAATCGCTCTGACGTGGGGTGTGTTTATCAAATACAATCTGATGATTGCCTCGTCTGTACATGGCCATCTAGGACGGATTGTCGACGCGAGGTTTTCATTACAAATCTTCAAATCCAGCGAGAGTTCGGTACAATGGACGCGCATTTTGACGTGTGTTTTGTCAAACCAACGTGTTCTCGACTCTCAAATCGTTATCGAAACCTCGTACAGTGCGTGGACCTCTCAAACACATAACGAAGTTAGCCAATGTAGCCTTTCCAATGATATCATTTAATTTCTGGATTGATCAAGAAGTTTATGTGGAAGGTCTGTATTGAATTACTCCAGCGCCTGGTCCTCACCAGGTTGTCTGTGAAACGGGGAAGTCGCCAGGCCGATTTGATATTGAATGAAACCGGAAGTAGATGGCGCTATTATACCTACAGATAAACCTCGTTATACTGCTAACGTTTTCTCCAGTTTAGTTTTGGCATTATAAAGTTATGGAAGTATATCCATAGTGGCTTAAATAGAATATTGGGACATTGATAACAAAGGTACAAAAATGAATATTAAATTATGTTCAGCTTAGATATATTTTCCAATTTGTTTACAAAAATCACGTACTACATAGAGTTTTCTGGAGTGTTACTTCCCTAGTCATCACACAAATATTATAACGAAGCACCGACCATTCACAGCCATCCATATAAAGTTGCAAACCCCGGAAACCCCAGTGATACACTGTAACTGTCAGTCAGAACTCCGGTATAGTAATTGTGAGTTCGAACCCCGGGAACCAAAGTGTGATAACTGTCAGTCAGAACTCCGGTATGGTAATTGTGGGTTCGAACCCCAGGAACCCCAGTGTGATAACTGTCAGTCAGAACTCCGGTATGGTAATTGTGAGTTCGAACCGCGGCATAATAGTATCGGTTCGAACTTAGATAATTGTGGGTTCGAACCGCGTTATGGTAATTGACTGAGTATAACGTTCAGAGATGGCGCCGTGTATAACGTAGAATATAACTGTATATTTGCGCTACAACTCATTATATGAACATTACCAGCAGAAATGCATTTCTTTGTGCATATATGAACATTACCAGCAGAAATGCATTTCTTTCGAGTATAAAGCATAAACTCCCGTGAAGTAACACGTGGTTTACTTATGACGTCATAGATTAACCTTGTTCAGTGAGAGTCTTGGCGCTTCGCTTCGGATAACATGGGGAATGCTTCTGCGTCAAACGCTCAATGACTATAGTTAATTTTTGGCGCCAATTTTATTTATATAGGGCTGTTTCGCCTATGTCGTTTAAAAGACGACGCATATACATAATGCAGAAAATAAATAAATTATTTAAGAACAAATAAATTAAATTAAACAATTGTTCTAAAGTAAAAATGTAAATATATGGATTGAACGGCGTTTTTTTTTAATTTTCATGCCGTATGAACGCAAATCGGTTACATCCATTTAAGGTTTGAAATGCATCTTTTTAACATTTATGAGGGTAACACAGTTCCGTTCAAGCATATTCCATGATGCGCGTTAGCATGCAAATTCATGCAATATGGATGTTACCTATTTGCGTTTATACCGGCATGAAAATTTAAAAAAAAACGCCGTTCAATCCTTATTTATCAGAACTGGTTGCAATGTTTAAAATAAAACAACCAGTGGCGTAGCTAGCCCTTGGTCGGAGTGAATCATTTAGGAGCGGATCTAGCTAGGGTAGGGCGTCGGTAGAAGAGGGGGGGGGGGGGTTGCAACAAGCAGTGTCTTTGTTTTGTTTTTCTGTTTAAAAAACTTGTGGATTCCCCTGCATACCAGCGTATAGTCAGCTACAACATGCCGACATCAAGCCAAATCCCCATGGCAACTAGGACAGGTATATAAGCAAATATAGGGGCCATATACTTACGGTCCATCAGAATGATTTCAATACGAGGTTCAAAATTCTGTATTACGAAAAGACATGTGAGAGACCCACGAATATCAAATAATGAAATGTTGGATACATTTTACCGTCTCAATCAATACATTGTGTTATCGAGGGTTCCAGCGTTCTGAATACATTTGATACAATTTAAGGCGATTATATCTAAGACGATTCAACGGTTTACTTTGTGCATTGGAATTGTATTTAAATTCAAAACTTTTATTTTTTCCTGATTACTATGTCTGAGCTGTTTGAGTCTGCTCCTGGCTAACCAATCTAAGACTGTATCCCCGATCGACCCATCTCACGGCCCTATATGTCTGCCAAATAATGCATTTCTTTAAAACAGACAAACATTATAGCGCTTCTTTTCCAATCGTAGGACTTGCTGAATATGTGTACTCAGTTTCACAATACTCGTATTAACATTAAATCTACTCATTTCAGTTGTATTAATTCTTTTACCAGATTTAGTTTTTTCCTCTTTCATCCAACTTTTTCCCTTGTACTCTATTTTTGCTGTACTCATTTGTGGTTTGGCTCATTTTGTTTGTTCTCACATTTGCAGTACTACTTTCAATCGTACTCATATTTGCTGTGCTCATTTTGATTGTGTTTACTTCCAATGTACTCGTTATAATAAATCATATCTTACTTACTTAGGTTGTTTAGATTTTGCTTGTCTTATTGTACTCATTTTCATTATACTCCATTTTCGTTGTACTCATTTTCGTTATGCTCCATTTTTATTGTACTCATTTTTGCAATACTTATTTTCATTGTACTCATTTTTGTTATAATTCATTTCCATTGTACTCATTTTCGTTAAACTCCTTTTTAATTGTTCTCATTTTCGTTATACTCCATTTTTTTTTTTTCTTTTTTTAACAAAATGACAGTTTATTATTGTAGAAACAAATCTATCTTAACAAAATGACAGTTTATTATTGTAGAAACAAATCCATCTTAACTAAATGACAGTTTATTATTGTAGAACAACAAATAGTGTCATTTTCGTTGTGCTCATTTTCGTTAAGCTCCTTTTTCATTGTTCTCATTTTCGTTAAACTCCTTTTTCATTATACTTATTTTCATTATACTCCATTTCCATTGTACTCATTTCCGTTAATCTCCTTTTCATTTTAATCAGTTTCGTTATTATCCATTTTCATTGTACTCATTTTCGTTATACTCCTTTTTAATTGTACTCATTTTCGTTATACTCCTTTTTATTATAATCAGTTTCGTTATTCTCCATTTTCATTGTACTCATTTTCATTATACTCCATTTTCATTGTACATTTTCATTATACTCCATTTTCATTGTTTTTCTCATTTTCGTTAATCTCCTTTTCATTATAATCAGTTTCGTTATTCTCCATTTTCTCATCACTGTTTGCATTTATAAGTCGTCGTGTTAATAACAGCACGAATGCCCGCATTTATAGAATGTCTCCCATTATAACGGCTATACCGGGATAAAGCAGAAGGCGATATTTTAATAGCAAATTTATTTCTCATGTATGTAAGTTGTCGATATCCATTGGGGTACCATGCAAATATGCATTGATTTTTGATCTATAGACACGCGATGCACTCAAAACACCTCCGTCGAATTTACAGAACACAAAAAGGAATCGCAGGTAACATTCACGTGATACAGGGATTAAAGTGCGCAGAAGGTGATCGCGAGCGGAGGGGAAACAGGTGATAAGTACATAATCTGGGAAGCGTATGGGCGCCAATTGTCATTAACATTGCAAGTCATTCATAGGTTTGGGGACGCATGGAATCAGGAACTGGTCAGCTGATGATCTAGGGGAGGCTATACATCAACATAGCTAATAGTCGCCAGTGTAATGTAGAACCGTTCACAAGGCCCTCTGTCTGATTTAACTTCCCAGCATTTCTCTTCATGCCATTCTATTGTAAAACCGCAATACTCCAGTCACATTGGTTCGCAGTAAAAATACTGGGATTGTTCGGACAATTTTGTATTAAAAAATAATTGTCTCCTAAAATACGGGTCGGAAGGTGGGCCAACCAGATTCATGATGAGTCTTCTGGTGACCCCGTACAGGGCGCCTATTATTATAATGCAATGGGATATAGAAGGTGAATTATATGTGTTCTTTTGTCTGCAACCACAAGAAGAGTAATGTTATGATATGCTTTAGAGAAAAAAATCTTTACCGTTGGTTTCTTCCTCACCGGGACGATAAATGTATCACTAATACTTAAACCAAATTCTGACTCACACATACGTTGATGGATTATCTTGGTTAAAGCAGCTTTCCAAATCTATATATTTTTTTAACATCTCTAACATATTTGCGTCGGAAAAATTGTATTTCTATTTTTAGAGTTATAATTAACACATTTTGTTGACATATCATCTATTCTCCTAATTTGGGCAGAGACGAATTACTAAAGTCACGTTGATGTCACAGTCGCCTGCAAAGTAATATCAATACCAAGCATCTGTATACAGTCTCCTCAAAGCATATACTACAAATGTATGACGCGAGACTACAACGAGGTTTAAATAACATTAAGCCAATTGACCTTGACCTTCACACGTCGTTAATGTCCTCGCCCACTCAAGGAAGTAAGGCACTAAACTCCTCCTAATGACTTGTGTGATCCCGTTCTAAATACAGTTTCACACTTGTGAAACCGACTTTTGTGGACTCCGCCGTCGCAAAATTACCGGAAGTCATTTTTAGTACTTCCGGCTGTTATTACCGCGCAGTATGAACGGCTTGATGATCTGTTTTGACCTGCTCTGACTTAAGAATGTGTTAATTCCATTTTGATGCCAACATTTTGAATAACCATAAAAAATATGTTGCAGTGTTGTCAATAATCATGAAAACATATTGTATATACAAATGTATATGAATGGGTCAATTTCTGTGTATGTCCGTGTTAATTGAATGCTATTTCAAATGAAGTCTTTTCTGCATGAATTGAATTAGGTGTATAGTTTGCAAATAAATACTTAAATCAAATATTTCCATGTGCAAAACATACGGTATTGACCATTTCTTTTCGGCATTTGTTTTAAGCAAAAGACCCAAAATTCAACGAGAAAAAAACCAAACAACAAAAATGAAAATGATCGAACTGCAGTTATTATGAAGTTTGATCGCGAACGACATACAGTTTTTTCCCTCGGTACATTGTGTACTAAATATTTAATTATATAATTTGGATCTGTTACAGATGGTTACGGTGCTACGGTCCAGTTTGACTCCAAGGGCGACGCACTGGGTCGATATCGGATCATGAACTACCAAAAGAATTCCACAACCAAAAAGTACGAGTACGTGGTGGTGGGCAACTGGTCCATGTCCATGTCCTTACAACTGGACGTGGACCGTCTTGTTTGGTCATCTGGAGCAACCGGAGTCTTCCCGGAGTCCAGATGCAGCCAGCCATGTAATTTTGACCAGTACAAGTATATCGGAAAGTCCGGAGATTCCTGTTGTTGGGTTTGCATTACTTGTCAGGATTTCGAATATCTAAAAGATGAATTCACGTGCGAGGATTGTGGTCGAGGAAGGTGGCCAAATAAGAATAAAAGAGATTGCCACGTGCTTCCGAAACAATACATGCAGTGGGATACAGTGTATTCTCTTGTTCCCATGGTGTTAGCGTGTGTAGGTCTTATCGCAACTCTCGCCGTAATTCTCACGTTCATGAAGTTTCACGATACTCCCGTTGTCATGGCATCCGGACGAGAGCTGAGCTACTTCCTGTTGTCCGGATGTTTGATGTGTTACTTTATAACATTCATATTAATTGCCAAACCCTCTACCATCATGTGTGCCATACAGAGGTTCGGTGTGGGTTTTGGATTCTCTGTGATATATTCATCCTTATTAACGAAAACCAATCGAATATCGAGAATATTTGACAGCGCGAGGCGGTCGGCAAGGCGACCCCCTTTCATCAGCCCTAAATCACAAATTGTTATAACATGTATTTTAATTCTAATTCAAATATTATTTACTATCGTTTGGCTTGTAATCGAGCCCCCGGGGACTCGTATCTATCTACCTAACGGTAAGAGGAACGAAGTGATTCTTAAATGCAAGACGGATGACATTTCTTTCCTGGTGTCACTCATGTATAACATGCTGTTGATTATTGTATGTACACTTTACGCTATAAAGACAAGAAAAATTCCGGAGAATTTTAATGAGTCGAAGTTCATTGGATTTGCCATGTACACAACCTGTATCATCTGGCTCGCCTTTATTCCCATCTACTTCGGCACCCTCAACTCTTTCCAGGTAAGTTATTTGTCCATGGCCTATTATTTTTAGCTTCCGGTTTAAGGATCCCTGTTCCCTTAGTCGTATATTCAGTAGCACCCCCTTTTTTGTTTTGGATATAACTGGACGGGTTTTGTATTCTTTGACAAGGTAGCTAAGTTGGTAAAACGACAGTATAACAATCTGAGGTCCGGGATTCCAATCCTGATCTGGCTCCGGATCTATCTTTATTTTCATTTTTTTTTCTTCATGAAGAAGTTTCCGATGCATAGTAATTGTACGGCAATGGTACAGGAATCCTTGAATTAAATCAAATTTATTTTCAGTACAGGACTGCATTGAGTGTGTCCGAAATTATGCAAAACACAATATGTCAAGGTTGTCTACCTTTTGTTCCTTTGTACTTTCTCTCTCTGTTGGTGTCTCCCCAGACATCCGTCCTCGTATGAACCCGGCTGTTGCGAGAAACCTATCAAAAGCATTATCTGGAAGTCACATGTGTTATCGTTAAATGTTACTGACGTTAATATTTGTAATAAAATGTAAAGATAGTCTAGCCAGATACATATTAAATTGTTAGGATAGTTCGACTGATACATATTAATATGTTAGATATTTAGACAGATACATACTAATATATATAAATCGCTAGACAGATGCGTATGATCATGATATTTTAACGAGTTTGTCGGTGATCTATTGGGAAAAAACCCGTGTTGTAGTGCTGTTTTAATCCTGAAAATTCCTGTTTCTAGGAAAACAAATCTGAGGTTTAGTAAAGGAAAACCTGGACTGGCTTTACTATAGATATACATACAATGTCCCCTATCTCTCAGTCGATGTGAGATTAATTGCTGTGTGAGGTAGCCCTAAGCCCCCGTCATGCAATCGATCTATCAATATCAGCTCCAAGGAGGCGTATAAAGCGAGTTCCTCGGACAGATCTGTTCTCTATTACTCCCAGAACACTCCATCACCATTGCCAGCTGAAATATTCTGGTCGATCACTATCTCATAGAGTTATGAAATAATTAGCGTCCGAAAAACTGAGGGCCACTAATCCAAACTGCAACAGACCGGAAACTGATTCCGCATCCGGACGCGCATGCGTCGGAGTTGGCGGTTTTCTGACACAGTTATGATCGGAAAAACATGTACACATTTTTGTCAAATGTTAGTCACAGGAAGATATTTTTAGGCTGATATAAAATCCCAAGCAGTTACAAACAGGAACAAACATTTGCACGTCATTTTCAAGCATATTTGTCGGCAAAAATAACGTCAATCTATTCGTATCATAAAGGCTAAGTTTGTTTTGAACACAAACAGGAAATGAACACTTATTTTGCGAGCTATCAAAAACGTCTGTTGCCATTGGCAAGCAAAGAGTGTAGATAACCGGTGGCTTGGCTCTAAAACGCTGAAAACAAGTTAATAAGCCACAGTGTGCCGAATCAGTAAAGTTAGCTGTCAAAAACCATAGAGACAGTTCACCCAATCGCACTCCAAGACTGCAGCGGATTCAAGTCGAGGCATCGGTTATTTACACTCTTTGCTTAACAAATGAAAAAGACGTTTTCGAAAGCCCACAAAACAAGTTTTCAATTCCTGTTTGTGTTCAAAACCAAATTAGCCTTTATTATTCATACCAAACTGAATCTGATTCCGAGCATTCCTATCATCATTAAAGTGAATCATACATCATGTTGTTGAATTATGTCTAAAGTTGGAAAAGATGGACATAGTGAACACAGATAGGAAAAGTCTTGTACACGGTTCAAATACCTTTAACAGAACTTCCAGATTTACGGAACACGAATATTCAATTAAACTTAATCATCTGTAGAACACAAGTATACGAAAGGCGTATATTTTCCTCGTTTCTAGAGTCGGATTAATGAGGTTCTATTGTACTCTCCGGATTAACCATATATTATTATACACACCTGATTAACCAGGGATTATTATACACACCTGATTAACGAGGGGCTAGTATACACACCGGGTTAACGAAGGACTATTCTACACTCCGGATTAACGGTAGTCTGTTATACACTCCGGATTACCTAGGGACTATTCTACACTGCGGATTAACGGAAGTTGTTATACACTCCGGGTTAACGAAGATCTAGTCTACACTCCGGATTACCGGAAGCTGTTATACACATAAGATTAACGAGGGACTATTCTACACATCGGATTAACGAGGGACTATTCTACACTCCGTATTAACGGAAGCTGTTATACACATAAGATTAACAAAGGACTATTTTACACATCGGATTAACGAGGAACTATTCTACACTCCGGATAAACGAAAGCTGTTATACACATAAGATTAACAAAGGACTATTCTACACATCGGATTAACGAGGGGCTAATATAAGATTAACGAAGGACTATTCTACACACCGGATTAACGGAAGTCTGTTATACACTCCGGATTAACGAGGGGCTATGGTTAACATAAGATTAACGAGAGACTATCTTACACACACTGGATTACGTTTATACACCTTATCGACGGTTTCCACCAAAACGTGGTCCGTCGTGATTACTGCTGACGAGCGCTGGTCCTAACTAGCTTACATTGTCGATTCCAGTCCACCAATTTAAGGAAATTAGCTCGCAGTATTGACAATTATGTAGTTATCGTGAAATTATCCTGATGATGAACTAGCTGGTTATGTATCCAATATGTATTGATTTATCGGGAAGTAGGATCAGCTCATCAAATCCTATTATACATATATTACCAGGTATATGCTATACCTTACCTTGAATTAATTGAAAGACGAACTGCAATTTTTTTAATAAGTGCATAAATACCCCTTGGTAATGTAATTGCCCTTTTGAAAAGCGCAAGTTGCTAATTTAAATTATTATACTTAAACGTATTAAACGATCAGAGAGTGGGACTCGCAGGGATTCATTAACCATCATGCGGTAGAGCATAAGGCTGTTTAATGTGTTCTACTATATAGCCACTTACTGTGTTATATATACTTTAAAATCTGTGTACTAACGAGCACGAGACGTTTATACACTTTATAGGTAAGTGTATACAATGCATTTTTATACTTTGATAGATTGTTATATCGATATTTATGAGAAAATAATCGAACGTTGATACACTGACAGCTCATGAAGAGAATGATGTAAAATCAGTTATAGCGATTTATCAGATTTAAATAATTCCAAGAACATTTTCTCGCGTGATCAGTTTGACTTCGTTATAGCTGTTAATTAAGCGATCTTTAATGAAATCATCAGAAATACACATAGATACAAGTAAGCATCACAACTGATGACATCACAACAGGACATACGAAAACTGATGACGTCACACTAGTTAAAAATGATGACGTCATGACAGTCGTACCTCTATAATTGTCGATATCATACATGTAATATTACTATGGATTTATGTAATATTGAAGACTTCAGGGAGTGGGTTATGAAAATATCAAAAGATTTTCTCAAAATAGATAGTTTTAAGATTTTATTAAAGTTTCAAAATATTCAGTCGATCGGCGCAGTGGGAGCTTTGTGGTACACGACGCCATATAGATGCATGTGGCGTTTAGAAAAAGAACTCGTTCACCCAGAATTCCAAGATTGACCACTGCCTACAAATATAGACTCTTGAGCATGCGTAATTAAACATAACATATAATTAAGAAACGATTTTTTTCTTCGTGATTATTGGTCCAGCGTTAATGAGCACAAGCACTTTGATGTGTACTTTCATGACCTCTGCAAATGCACTCAGCCAACGATTGCTAAAGGTCAAGAGGTCACGGTCAGCTGTCGGACAATGCCAGACATCAGTACTAGACATCAAAGCTCTCAGGTGCATGTTGGGTAAACATCGGCCGTGATGCATATGGCTTGCGGGGTTTTGATGCTTTTAAAAAGGATCTTGTCGAACACAGACTCCGCCGCTAAAATAAGATGACGCTAATAAATGTAAGTGTAAAATACCACAAATTATGTGTCGACGACTTACCTGCAGCTAAAAAAAGATGACGCAAATACAAGTATGGTTTAAATACTAATTATCGTTTCGACAATAGTCTCCGACGCTTAAATAAGGTAGCGCTATTAAAATGTATGATCATAGTAAAACGGACCCTGCCATAAAATAAGTGCTAAGATCATGCATACAAAGCCATGTTATGTATAATAATTGAAACCGAGTAAGTTTTGCTGAAATTTACAAAAATATATATGGATGAACGTGAATATTATATAAACTCCCCTCGGGTATTAACGCGGAAGGAAGTGTCTTGTGAAACCTAAGTAAACGATACGTCGCATTGGCACCACGGCGGCTAGTGTGGTCGGTAGGGAATGTGGAAAGAAAACCTAAGTAGAAGCAAATACGTTACAATATAAATATTATAAATGTATAATAATCCTCGCGTTTATAGATGGTGTACTCATTAGTGTTACTGTCTGGTAGGACAGGGAAGTGAATACGCCTCATTTAGGCTTGATAGGGTATAGAAGTTGGCAGTGCCATCGGAAGTCCTCGTCTGGTGTCTATAACAAATACTCGTTGCTCCGATGTCAATACCGTCATACCTAGAATGACGTTTTCATTAACTTATTTTGCTGTAAATCAACAAATTTAAATAAAATCTATTGATTTTAATGTAAATGAATAAATTTTACTGTGAATCACTTAAGTTTCGCGAAAATTTGTTTGAATAAGTATTCGTGAGATATCTTCATTCGCTAAAATATATGTATAAACCTCGTGGAATCCAAGATGTGTTCTATACCAATTCAAGTCGATGTGGATTAGATTGGACAGATTGAGGGGCGGGGGAGGGAGGAGCTGTCATACAGTTTTACTCTCAAAGTTAACATGCATGTTCAAACATGTACACCATGGTGGTGACGGCGTATTGAGGGGACGGGAGAGGGAACCGCCTTAGTCAGGATTTAGATCTCAGATCTTATGTTGTTACACTGCGGAACCTCTGTAATTGTGACACTGGCATTCCGGAAATACGTCAACACATGCTGATTTTATTCAAATCCTCACAGCTAAACCTTTATCACGAGCCCGTATAACGGCTCTGAGAGAATAGAGAGTCTGGGCACAAGGATTAATCGAATAACAGTAACTGAACTTCATTTGTGATTTCCTCTGTTACCGATATTCCGTAACAGAGAAATAATCGTTCTCACTATTCTAGATCCTTCTTCGACTCTCGTCAGAGATCAGAGAGGGTTTGCGGCGTCTTCGACTCTCGTCAGAGATCAGAGAGGGTTTGCGGCGTCTTCGACCCTAGTTTCTATGCACTTATTGAGCCTCTTCGTAATTACATATATTTAACCACTAAAATTGGTATCCTTGTATCTTCTCTTTATGTCCGAAAAAAAAATCATTAAATGTCGTTTCAGAATGACGTGACCCGTACGTGTCCGTGTCCCCCGTGTCAAAACCTGCCAGACCGGAACTGCCCGATGTAAATTTTACATTGATTAAAAATGTGTCTTTTAAAAGAGCGTACATAGGTTTTCCTCTTTCACCCAAATAGGAACAAACTATTCCGAATTCAGATTGGTATTATGTACGGAGGCTAAACGGACTTAGTGGACTGTTTTTGATTACACTCATTAGTGCCTTGTTTGATTACACTCATAAGTGCCTTGTTTGATTACACCCATTAGTGCCTTGTTTGATTACACTCATTAGTGCCTTGTTTGATTACACTCATAAGTGCCTTGTTTGATTACACCCATTAGTGCCTTGTTTGATTACACTCATTAGTGCCTTGTTTGATTACACTCATAAGTGCCTTGTTTGATTACACCCATTAGTGCCTTGTT
>JAUMHH010221633.1:2010-12139 GCA_032359455.1 Chlamys rubida
AGATTGGGTACAGAGTTACGTTGTTTTGAGGTCGTTTAGTAATATATAGATTGGGTACAGAGTTACGTTGTTTTGAGATCGTTTAGTAATGTATAGGTTGGCTACAGAGTTACGTTGTTTTGAGGTCGTTTAGTAAGACCTAATGTATATGTCAGCTTCGTTTATGCAGGTCCATTAGTAAATCGTGACCATCAGCGGAAACTATGAAACATATCTGTTTTTTATACCTACGTGAGGATCAATACAGAACATTATCCTAAAAAACCCATGTTGGCATCAAAGTTCTCCTTGTAACACAATATGTTGTCATGGACACATGTTGATGTGATATTGTCTCTTGACATTTTATTGTCGGTTTCAGGAGAGTCGTAACTTTACAATAATAAGACAATGATCCAGAAAATACGCTACACTGCGTTGTTATCACCAGGAATTGTTTTCATAACATAACTTTTGTATATCATTATGATTTATGTATTTTAGAGGGAAAGCAAATATTACGATTATTTGTGTCATGGGAAATACGAAATGTACTTACTTAATCTCTATGATTATCTAATTGTAGGGTTATGGTTTAAAAAAAATCGGATTATACATTTTGTATGTGAGCGTTCGCTTAAACTCGATGCTGTAAAAAAAAATACTTGCTGAAATGTGACGGGGATTGTGGATTAACTGATATCGCTGCCCGTGCTTCATTAAGTCCAATTTATGTTATCATACCAAATATAGCATTGGTGTTTGTTTGTCACACTGATCGCGATTCGATTGTCATAGAAACGAAACAAAAATAGCTCACTTAAGTCATATTAATGTGCATCAAATGATGATAGAGATTGTTTAAAATTTTAATTATCACTGACAGAATATCGTTTTGTGTTTAAGAATTTCAGTGAAGACAACCATAACACTATATAACATGACAATTTTCTATAGGAGAGGTCAATATCAAACTTGACAGACTTCTGCTGCTGGACGTCTGACAGAAATAATAGGGTTGGAAAAAAAGTATCCCCTTAACTTATGATGATTGATAGAATCTTCCCCTACCTTGAGGGTGTGACAGAGAAATCTCCAACCCGATGGGTTATGTTCTTAATTGTTTTACCGAAGGTTTTGCCGAGGGTAAGACTTCCTAATATCTTCTACCATCACAAGCGGTGATTGCATGAAATATAAGCGTTGATTGCATGTTTTCCCCAGTAAACCTAAAGTTATCTTTCATGGTCTGCTACTGGTGACGTGACGTCATACTATTGTTATGACTAAGATCGCGCCTTTTTGCACAAGGCTATCTCCCCCTAGGAGATGACAAGCTGATATTTTCCGGCTTAATAGGGAAACACACATGTAAAGGGTGGGAGGATTGGTTGTCCTTCCCTCGGCTGAGTTTCGGGTGAGACACTAAAAAAGCAGTCCCTCTGGCTGGTGGTTTCTCGGTAACAGCGTCAAAGAAGGGGAATATGCTGTTAACTCCAGCTAGAGAATTATTTGTAAGATTAAATAACCTCACAATTCCATGTCGTTCAATACCCAATAAAGGGGTATAATTCTACTGCAAGGAAACATGCCAGTGAATAAACGTTTATAGAGGCTAGTTTATAATGCTTTATTTTATCTCTATGAAACTTACTCTATGTGAAATAAATAATTTGAATTCTATCTCTGATAATTCCTTGACTGATGTGCTCAGGAAATTAGTCCTAGAGTACGACCTTTTCTTGCGATAGTTTCGTTAACTAACGAATCGACTGGTCATATGAAGTGAGAGCTGGACGGAGTTTGCAATCAACCTTGACCCCTCGGTTTTTTTTTTTTTTTTTTTTTTTTATCATCATCCATATTGATTATTACGATTAATTATGTAAATATTTCATTTTTCCTTAGCTTAATTTTTATTTCAAATACCAACAATAAGTCAAGATACATTTAGATTATTAACAGTTTCTTCCTTTGTTTTGGTATTAATTTTTTACCCGACATGTTTCATTGAAGTAATAGTTAAGAGACTGAGTTCATTAACTCACCCGGGTGATCTCTGACTCATTACATTTATCAATCTCGTCATAACAGTATTTTTGCCTCTCCACAAGGACAGAAAATTTGGTAATTTGTCCATGCATTATCTTATATTGTTTTGATATATATTACAGGTAAAGCATGATGTCCTCTCGAAATAATGGAGATACCTGCACGACCAGACGCAGCCTCGTAACAATGTGTGCATTATCCCTTTTATCTACGTTTGTATTTCTGTATTTGTACTCATCAATCACCGTACAGACATCTGCGATCGAAAAGGTATTGCAAGGTACTGTTCAAAACATGGCGCAATGGCGGGACAAGATAGATGATTGGGTACACATTTGGGAGGACGATACAACGGAATCACGTACTATACGCTACGTTCAGCTGTCCCCGAATGAAGCAAACAATAGTGTTTTGGACAATAGGATTACTACGGATTCACCTGTTAAAGAGTTTATGGATAGTACGAAGAATGCATCGACACCAAGCATACTGTTAACTTTGTTTACGACGTGGCCAACGAGGGCAGACAAATATACTTGTCACAATAATACGGTAGAAAACTGGAGAACATTTAAACCGAATATAAGACCTATTCTCTTCACAAACGAGGATTATTTAGCAAGGGAGGTCACTAAAAAGGGATGGAGCTCACTTCCGATTCGTCAGGATCACCTCGGAATACCAGTCCTGAAGTTTATGTACAAGGACGCAATGAAAGTAAGTAAGTCTCGGTTTTACGCGTATGCAAATGGAGATATCCTGTTTACATCAACATTGATTCAAACCTTGACAGCGGTAGTGAATTCAACAGTGATACCTAACGACAGACCGATAATGATCGTCGGTAGGAGGACGAATGTACAGGACGTTAGTGTATCAGAAGCGAATTCATTGAAGAATGTGTCGAAGACGGCCCGAAAACGTGGGAAACTGTTCACCGTGTGGGCTGAGGATTATTTTATTACATCAGAAAATTATCCATGGAAAGATATTCCGGAAGTAGTGATTGGCCGTAGAGCCTATGATAATTGGTTAGTATTAAACGCGCGTAAACATAATCACACTACAATTGACGCGACACTAACACTACTTGCTCTTCATCAGACGACAAAAGCAGGAAACCACGAAGGACACAACGCAGCACACTCGGAATATAATCACAGTCTTTTAAGCAGACTCTATAAACGGCTCAACTATGCAGCCGGACTCACGTCTTGTGCAAAGTACCTCACGAAGTACGATAACGCAATGAACATAAAGGTTGAAAAGAGAATAAAAACCTGTTGATCGACCATTGATATGTAGCAAAGGGAGATAATGTTTCCGATACACGAACTTTCCAGACTTTACTTACTCTGCTTCAAGTAAGTTGTAAATATCACAACTTGACCGTTGTACCGAAAGTACGTTTTGACCTTAATAAAAGTCAAGTTGAAGCTTAGACCTCGATAGGAACACAGGATTGTTTCGATAAAAACAATCTTGCCAGCTGGGCCAACTTCGTTGTACATATTTGAGCAAATGGATTTAGCAAAGTTTAGAATCTGTTCTCTTTTTAAGTATAACATAATTCCAGCAATTGTAAACTGTATAGAACAAATTGAGATTCTTGATTGTCTCGTCCATAACTGACAAACCCATACACATGAACTTGGAAAATGCTATAATCATATGATTTATTGTATCTGTGCTACCCATATTTTGTCAATAGTCAGCAATGTTCGTAATGGATTTCTTGTCAAACAGTATCTAGTTGTTTCTACAAATCAGAACAATTACTGTTTTTATTTTTATTTTTTATATTATATATAAATTTAATTAAAAATATTGTTCTATATTTGTTTTCTTTTTATATTTATATTAGAGTGTATGTATCGATCTTGTGGATTAATGCTCTGATATATATTGTTTTACATACGTTGTTAAGGTTTGAAACTATGATGTATATTAAGAACCTCTTTATTTTTATTCATTTTTTCGGATATAAGATAAATATGGATTTTAAAACATGGAAAGTCTACTTATATTTGATTGTTTACAGACTGGGTACTGTATACCGGGACATTTCTGCCCAATGTATCTTTGGCCCTGCCCATGCAATAAATTTTCGCCCAGGATTAATTTCGCCCTTTCCGTTTCATTACTACGTATATTATGTTGTTTACTTATATTCGCTGTAATGATAAATTCGCCCTAATCACGTTGGGCGAAGAAGGCGAAAATTAAACTGATGGGAAACTTTGTATGGTATACAGTATCCTCTAATGACACGTTTTATGGCATTCTTACAGCGTTACTGTAACGACCGCTGACTCGGGTAGGATACCATTATACACAGGAAACGTACATGGATGATATCTACGCAGTCGATATGGGCAAAGCCACTTTGCTTATTTGTCATCCGAAATATTAGTTTGCAAATCAACACTTTTTTTTTATTCTGTTGGTGTTTTCAATATCACATAACAAACCCATATGAAGACTAAAAATGAGGAAACAAAAGAAAAAAAATGGCCATGGTTGTTTTTAAGGCCATACCACTAATATATAAGAATGGTCAATGATTTGCTAATTTACATCATAATACAGCAGAATATACCAACAGAGGATTATTGTTTTAGCCAATTTAACATTATTCTTATGCACGGTGTATTTTATGTAAAGGAAGTTGCAATGAATCTGCAAATGTTTTGAACATTTATGAGGTTTGTATCTTTATTTTATATTTAACTCTGTCGTAAGGACTTATCGATTTATGTTTTGTATATCAAAACCTCATAGAAAGTTCGTGATTTGACTTCATCACTGGCTAGAAGCCATGTTAAAAGAAATTAAAACTGCATGTATTGATTTCTTTAAATGTATGTTCCTGGATCATAATTTTCTGATCACAATTTTATGCAATATTATACTTCCAAAAAATTGCCTGTCTTAACCTGATAAGACTAGGACCTAAACATGTTGCCGATTTATACAGGTTTCTTATTATTAAGTCAGTTATGTTTGATATCATTGTCTGTTATACCAAATTATATAAGTCAATATACTTTTACATGTAAAACCTATGAAAGAACATATTTTTGAAGATTTGTTTATGGTATCAGTGGTTTATCACAATTTTTTTTTATTATGTTGACACTGCCCGAGTTCTCCTTGTTAGGACGTGACATTTCTTGGATTCGACTAAAATTGACATGGTGGGTCTCATCGATGAAGCAAAAGACTCTTACCCTTCCGGGGCACCTGGTCGTACTCTCCTTCAATGTAAATATTTCCTTTGTTCATATTTTGCCCTTGTTTTATCGATTTTTTAGTTCGAAATATGGATTTGTTGACACTTCGGTTATCTCTTCTTGTTGTTTTTCCTGAAATAGTGATGTGCATTTATCCCCTACCAAATAAGTTCATGTTTTAAAATGTTAAAAAATCAAAAATAATATTGCTGCCTTCTAGATTATCAGTGTGATCAAGACTGGAAGCGAGTTATGATTGGTCACTCAGAACAGAACCCTATTTAAACACTGCAGAGATGATGTAACAAAAGCTGCACAACAACCGTAAAGTGTTGTCCAAACCGTAAGTGTAATCCCTCTGGTGTAATCCATTAAAAGCTAGGTTGGCGATTACAAATGCTTTTACAGGTAGGTCGCTTTAAGTGTGGTTTAACGAGATAATTAGTGGTTGAAAATGACGTCGCACTTTCTATGGCTGACTCATAAAGCCGTTACAAATTCTTCTTCATACACACGTGCTTTAAAAGGGATGGCTTATTCGTTTTTAGAAAGCTCTTACTGAAATAGGGGCAATGCTTTAGAAAAGGCTGACCGCACACTTTTGAAAAAGACGGTACATTTTTATCATTTTCTCTAAACATAACTATGGAAAAAATGTTACATATGTCACATGAGAAAAGAGTGTATTCTCTGACGAGACGATAACATGCTTCGCGATACAGTAGACCTATTCTTTCCCTCGAACCTTTAGAGTGAGAAATAAATAAATATCAACTTTCTTAAATAACACCCTGTAGTAGTGACACCCAAACATGTTAACGTATCAATGATTTGCATAATGTGCTTTCCACAAGGAGTGTCGGTAATGACCAGTCAGCCTGTTGTTAATAACATTTAAAATGGTGAAGTGTCAGGACTTTTTAAAGTGATTGTACTTTATACATGTAGTGTCCCGCTCAACCTCAGAAGTTACATGCAGCTGTTTAAAAGATAATAAACCCCCATACAAACAAACAGGACGGAATTCTGTCCGTCTTACTCCAGGATAAAACACCCAGAGTTAGACCCTATGCTGACTACTTATTGCTGACTGGACCACTTTGTCGTGGGTTTAATTGTCGTTGTTTATTTCCCCACAGGATAACACTGGTTGTTGTGATGCCTTCTGACATAACATGATAACAAAACACCGTTGGCATTTCAATCATTTGTTGAATCGTTGCAATTATCGCGTGCACCTGGAAAAAATTATTGCATTTTATCGGCATAAACCCTTATCATGCAAGCCAATGATATTCTAACATGTCGTATTACTAGGGGATATTGGGTTACAATTGCAAGGTTTCATTGATTCGATACATGGTGGCAGCACATGTGAATAATTATCCTGTTATAAAGCCCTATTCATGCAGTTTTCGTTCATTTGTTTTGTATAGTATGGATCTGTAAACGTCGGTCATTGCTATTGTGATATTTCTTTTCATTTATTTAGGGATATAGGTAACTGCTTGTTTGACAGCTGTTCTTTTATCTAATGTGACTGGAGTTTAAAATTGATATTCACCAATCGAAATTTCACTAAATATGTTTTATGGAGTATAGGTTTTAATAGTAAATTGGTCATTCTAATTATTGTTTTCCTAAATACACTTCATCATTACCTTTTCGAGGAAATGAAATTCAATTTCAGACTGAATTTGTATCCGTCGAATTGATAGCTATAATTTTTTTCTTGGTAGCACTACCTATGATTTTGTTTTAACTTCTTTATAGCACCTTGTTTTTATTTTTTATTTTGAAGTAACAAAAAACTTATGACCACATATATATCTTAATTACACATTTGGATTTTGTTTCTAATTGATAAGGACCAACGATGTAATATAAAGGCAAACTTCAATGCATTCAACACCCTGGCTTGATGTTAAGCTTTCAATAAGTGTCGGCAATTACTAGTCAGTCTGTTGTTAGTATACACAGTAAAGTATCCCTCTCAGCCGTGGGCGCCGTGTGCATACCACGTTATGACGTTAGTTGTTGCAGAGATGTTAAATCCCGAACAAACATGCCCCGTCATGTCTCACCTCGACTTATACAAACAGCAGAATACAAACAGCAGAGGATTTCTTTTAATAAAACAAAATCCGTGTAAGTTCGGGGAAAGAATAGGCCTGCTGTATCCCACTTCATGATCGTAAGAGGCGACTTATGTGGGAGCCCCATGCAGAATCGGGGGTGGCTTCTTCCTTGTCTTCCATCTAGGGGACATTGTATCTCATCGTAAAAGAATCGGCAGAATCGGGGTATATTCTTCGGTGTCATCTACTAAAGGGGACATGAAGAGACCAAAACTAATTTACTTCCCTAATTCCAACACTTGGTATCTTTCTTGTTTCTTGTCTTTCCAGTCTTCTTTCTTTTCTATCTACTGTCTGTTTCAGGCCCTTCCTCCCTAGGCACCCGTCCCCAAATGACTCTGGCTGGTGTGAGGTCGTTAAACCAAAATGGAACAAACAAAATCATAGTGCTTTTTATACCGATTTGCTACAAAAAATACCAGCGAACCAATATGTTACCTGAAATAATAAGATGTCTGAACAAAATGTGTTTGTTTTTTTGGAAACCGCGCCTTAAATTGATTACTTTCACTCTATAGCAATATCATTGCGCTTCTAGCATTGATTAAAAGGTGTTCGACATTTATTTGTTCGAAAACCTTGACTGTATTTTCCTGCATTTCTTGCCTTAATTTCGAGTAATGATCAGGAAATCGATATCGGAACCTCATCATCTCTTGGCACATCCCATAAATAATTTAGTACCACGTCTTTTACATGTGGAAAGGAGCAGGTAACAAAACCAATCGATACAGGTAGGCCATGTAATACTAACATCTAGGTTGATAGTCTGGGAGGCACGGTAGTCTAGTGGTAGGTCGCCGGGCTCGTGACCGAAGGTCTGAGCAAGATACGTAACTCCGCTTGTTCCAGTCTACTCAGCTGTAAATGAGTACGTGGTTGGGTAGTGCTAGAATTGTTGAATGCTAGCTGTGATCGCCGAAATGGCAGCACCGGCTGTATGCTCCCCAGGGAGTTGACAAAGATGTTGGCTGGTTGCAAAGGCCCTATAACCACAGATACTAATTTGTGAACCGCTTTGAGACGACATACGAACTAGGTTGTAGTAAAGTGGTATATAAGAACCTCCAATTATTATCATTGTTAAGGCCAGTCTCATTGTTTTTCTATATTTACAGTAATACCTCAATATAATGCCCTTATCTTATTTGTTACCTTACACAATGACTTCCCGCCAATGTCCCTTTGTCTCTGCTTCTTAAGAATTACTTTATGTGTTTACTTTACTTTACTGCCTCGCCCCTTTATAACACCAACATTTCTCTGGACAAATGGTGGCAGTATAACGAGGTTATACTGTACAGTAAGCAGGGAAGTCATGAGTACAGGATATGAGATGGAAAAAGACACCGTTTGTGCCAGTTATTTTTCAAGAATGCATAACAAGAAAAATATCTTGCAAGCAGTTATAATAGATGTAACTCATAACAAGAACTACTCCATGAACACGACGTGGCTTCTATTAAAAACTTATAATTACTTATAATTAACACATAAATAAAAAATTGTTGCAAATATATCAAACATTGTAGCATCTCCAGCAAAAATTTATCGAAATCTTAGCTAGCCTTGTTAGGATTGCCAAAAACACCCTTCGACGGTAAAGTCCATTTTCACCCAATATTAAATTCGCTCTTCACATGTATTTACTATGCATATTATGTTGTTTACATATATTTATGGAATTCGATCATTACGGAGGTCGAAAAAGGTGGAAATTAAACTGCAACGATAATTTCCCCGTGTACAGTATTTTGTCTTTTGAACCTTGGCATATTTTGGAAGAATTTTTGTGGCCATCGGTTAGACAGACGACGATTAGTAAACACTGACGTCATGCTTTATACCAGATGTTGATTTCAAGCAATCAAAACAGGCAATCTATCGACATCGCTCGTCAACATATGAAATCAGCATTTGAAAGATTTACAAATAACTTTTTCAAGCCACCTTTGCGGTAAGTTCGGCAAAACATTCTGACCGTGAACTGAACAGGTTCAAAGAAAATCAAGAGGTCATATTTTTTTCGTGTACACGCTGTAAAATCTTCAAATACATACACAATTAAATGCATGTACATGTACCTTCATTTGACAAAGAACACCAGTCCCGCGGGTTGCTTGTTTAGATTTGCGGGAGTGGTTTTTGGGAGAGCGTTGGTCTATTGGAAAATATATCATGCACGCGAATGGTCAAAAGCATGGTAATTATCCAATGAAAACCATCGAGACATAGTATAACATCAAAATAGTGTTGTAAGCATTGTTTAAGGTGTCCTGATATATGTTTAATATTTTTAACATCAAATATTTCCAAACGTTGTAAAATTGTTATGTGAAAAAGTATTTTTTTATAGTCGCCTTTACCCTTCCGCTGTGTTTTACACATGTTTCGGAACGCATAGAAATATATTTTTTTTTTTCATGTTAAATATTACCCATAATTCCTCAATTGACGAGGTGGCTATATGCTGTAGTATAATTTTTACCTTGTGTAGATTTCTGCATCGACGCACTATTTATAAAAGAACCTTCCCTCATTCGTCTCTGAAGTAGATGATGATATGAAGTACATCAATAATCTGCGTTGTCATCGTTTGGATTTGGTGTTGTAAAATAACGTATTGATTATCTGGGATGCTGGAGTATATGAGCTCCATTTTGCCTCCATTAAACGGCACGGCTTCCGGTTTATGAAGAAGTAAATGGTGTCAACCCCCCTCCCCCC
>JAUMHH010221644.1:0-12139 GCA_032359455.1 Chlamys rubida
GATGGCAAATCATCTTAATCACATTATCTCCGTTTTCATTAATAGAAAACATTTAAAACAAATTAATTTTTCCAATGTTTTTGTCAAAAATAATTTATCAGCAAAATTTAAAATGTGTAAAAGAACTTTTGGAGGGCAGTGTATATTGATTCTGTAAAAAGAAAAAAAGGGTTATGATACCACCGCTCCGATTTTCTGTGTCCGAGACAACAGGAGTTAATTTCCCATAATTTTAGTACGTCAATATACCACTAGACATTCTGATTACTTTTACAGTCTTTTGTTCGAACTATTTAGTTACAGATTTGTGTGATGTTGTGAAGTTCATTAGTTAATGATGTCCTTAAAATGTATACTTTATATCTAATGGATAATTGCCACCTGTTGATTGGTAAAAATTTTCATAAAATGTGAAAAGTCCAACGTATAGGCCGTTATTCGAACGCAGGAATTCCGTTCTCTCGTCCGGTGGAGAACAATTGTAAAGTATAACCTATTCATGTATTTTCACAAAATTCTAGCTATATGTCCGAAGTGTAAGAGTTTTAGCCCTAACGGTTTTGACTCTTTCTGGAAAAGGCATACAATATTTGTTCGTTTCCTAAAAACGTGCTTAAACAAAGATATGGAATCGTCCGAGTTTCATAGGCATCTGTTTTGCACAGTTTCTCACAGATATTTTGATCTCGTTCGGTATGATTAGCTTATGGTGCACTTTATTGGTATTATTAAGTATAATGGGGAAATATTGTGATCATGTTTCTGAAAGGACAAAGTCAGGCAGTAATCACAGTTATAAACACTTGATATAGCTAATAATATGATATACCAGATAGTACTACTAACTATTTAGCAGTTATATTATATGATATGCTTTATGTGGTGTTTTAAATCATATTCTGTATTATACTATCTGTAAAATTACATTTATATTATAGGTTACAAAATAAGATGTGACGTAACATCTACATCACCAACCACCACAGACGTAACATCTACGTCATCACCAACCACCACAGACGTAACATTTACGTCATCATCAACTAAAACGGATGTGGTATCTTCGTCAACACCAACTACAACAGACGTAACATCTTCGTCATCATCAACCACAACAGACGTAACATCTACGTCATCATCAACCACTACAGACGTAACATCTACGTCATCATCAACCACAACAGACGTAACATCTACGTCAGCATCAACCATCATTGATTTAACATCTACATCATCACAAACTACGAAATCCAGTGATGAAATGACTACGTCATCACCGGCAATAACTGATGCCTTCATGAATACTTCTAAAACAACTGATCCAACTCCATGTTATTGCCGATGCGTGAATATGACTGCCCCTTCAATGTCTGAACTGGTCGAGCGGGTTGCACAGCTTAAAAAACAACTGACAGTGAACAAAATCGTTACCAGTTCATTTCGAAGGAAGCTCATCAGTGCTCCAGACAGCCGGATGTCTGCCAGAAGTATTGGTGTTGTCCTGGGAGCAGGATTACTTGTCTTCGTATTTGGCAGCAT
This sequence comes from Chlamys rubida, assembly GCA_032359455.1. Taxonomy (NCBI): domain Eukaryota; kingdom Metazoa; phylum Mollusca; class Bivalvia; order Pectinida; family Pectinidae; genus Chlamys; species Chlamys rubida. Next base: position 1,540 of record JAUMHH010221644.1, read on the forward strand.
TTTGGTCATGGACCTTCTCCGTCTAAAACAATTCTTAACATCTCTGTGTAGGAAGTAGTACCTGATATATCCAAACAAAAAGGACATTCAAATCATCGTTGTGACTTTTAACTGACCCCAGTATTCTCAATAACATGGAACAGAATCCTTTATAATTACAGAAAATGTATTTATTTATTTTAACTTTAATTATTTCCTATGAATATTTCAATACAATTGTACATCTCGATTAAACGGATGCATATGCCATGATTTGTAAACAGTCTGGCATTTGCATGCTAACTCCGCCAACACTGCTGTTGTTGACACCACATTATTGTTTTTGTCTATGGAAAACCTTGCTCAATAACTTCCACGAGTATTGTTGTCAACATAATGGAAACTTAAATTAGAGATATATCGTAAGATTCAGAGAAAATTCTACAGTATTACAAAATAACGTAGGTTTGTTTGTTGGTGTTAGGTAGACGTCCTTCTTTTTCCACGTATCTGCATAAGTTTGACTTTTGTATCATTTACATCGTACCTTGTCATTAAATAATGTAAATCAGAACAGAAAAAAGTCTTTCCTACGCTAATATCGCTCCTAGCTTATTGAAGTAATTAAAAAAAATCATTGTTATTCCTTATAATTTAATCAAATAGAAAGACAGCACTTTTAAACGCGTACCTAATGATTATTTATTCATTTCTAATAAAAACAATGTCCTTTGTTATAATTCGGAGTCTTCTCGAATTTGACCTGTTGTTTTGTCATTTTTCTTTTTACCTGAGAATACTCAATAACAAGAGAATATTTGAAGAAATTACAATTACTATAGCGTAGATGTAGAAAAACGATCATATTAAAAATACGAAATGTGCTGAATGTAATGTTGATGATGTCGACGATGCATATCATTTTCTTCCTCTGCTTTTCTGATGTGCGTGTTAAATGCTTATTAATCTAAAATACTTTCCGAAAACGTTATATTTTCCTAGACCTTAGCAAAAAAAAAGTAAAATATCACAATGATCATGTTTATATACATGTAGTTGCTTCCCTTTAACCACAAGGATTTCATGGATTAAAAAAATTAAAAAAAAATATTTAACAACAATTATGAAACAACTTATATTAATCATTCTTGTTGGCCCGGATGTAAGCGCGTGGGGGGTCTAAGTGTGGGAGGAAACCGGAGTACCCGGAGAAAACCCATGTGGTCGGGCAGGTGACCCCAACCTTTTCACGTACGATCGGGGAATCGAACCCCGGTCGCCTTGGTGAAAGGCAAGTACGCTTTCCACTGCATGCGCCACCCGACCACCCAAGGTTAGGATGGAGGTATATATGTTGGAAAAGGGTTTCTGGTAGAAGGAGATTCGTGTGTTTAAGAGAGGACGGGATGCAAAAATATATTTACCAAGCTGTATTTATTACATGCCACGTTTGCACTGTTCTAAGACGAAATGTAATCATGGTGTACTTAAACCAATGCACATGTCTGCCATTTCCAGTGATTACCTTTGTCACGAATGCGGGCGAGAGTCGCAATAGGAGAAAAAAATAATCAAAGGTCAATTCCAAAAGTTAACATTTACCCTAATGATGTCACAAATGGGAAACGCGAACCAAATACCTCCAGGCTACAATTACTTTACAGCGCAATGATACTAAACACAAACCCAAGCTAATGGTCACTAGGGCTGGCCACCATCTTGCCCCTCTTCATTCCCTTCGGCAATTGTTACCGTGTATTTTATAAAAAAAAAAATGTTTTGTATTTTCATTTGATACTGTATCTTTGCTGTGGTGTTCAAGTGAAATGTCACTAAAGTGAGCCGTTATAAAAGCAGGCCCATAACAAGTAGATTACGTATACACGCACATATACAGCTACTCATTTGTGAATCATGGTTCTTCCGAGTTAATTTACAAAACGAAACAGCTAGGTAACATTATATTGATTTTACTTTAACCTCTTGCAATTACCTTGACCTTTTAGGGATTTGGAGAACGTTTCGGGACTGGTAGTTAGGTCAAGCAGAGCACACAAATAAAAGAAGTTTCAAAAGTAAAGTTAAAGTCGTGGACAAGATATTTTTTTTTCGGTAAACTTAAAACTTGGGGACAATTCTTGGCAGTTCCCCATTTGCCCCTGGTAAACCCTTAGTCACCATTACAAACTGTCTTTATACATCTGGTTGTGGGTTCCTGTATTCGCTCAGGCACGTTTCCTGTAGAAAAAACATACGGGCATTACAGTGACGAAGATCGCCGGTACCTTTGCTATGGAAATAGAATGTTATTTAACTTTGCCGGCGTGTAATTTATTAGCATAGCATTATAAGTCAGCTTATTTTATTTTTACCACATTGTTTTTCAAATTATATTGATGTGGATCTGGAGGCAGCAATGCCCGCGTCCACCGATATCCTATTAAATCCTATCCTGTGTGACCAGCATTTAAATTCAAATATTGAAATTATCAGCTGAATTTAAGTTTAAAGCACTTCGTGAACACAATGTGCAGGGCACTGGGAGTGCTTTAAGTTGAATAGTACTCTGTACTTGATATGGTACAAGTTGCTTGCCACTTTCAATTTCCAAAACTGGGAACATATCTGTGGCAAAGCATCGCTAAGGCTTTTAAAGACTATGTTTGTAATCCAGTTTAATCTTCCAATTCATCCATAATTGGGAATTCTCTCAAATTCTAAATCTGGAATAAGATTTTAATTTGAAATCATTTGGGCATGAAACAATTGCTTTTGCTGTGCAACTGTGTGTTTATTTAAACGATGTTTTAGAGGCGGACTCATTTCTGTTACCTCAAAATTGTTATAACGCGCCGTACAGGTATAATTGGTTTTCGCTATTAACATGAGAATACTGCACCAAAAGCTAATTTGGTGGAGATTGATTTGAAAAGCGTAAACTTTCCTCCTTCCATCCCCTCCTCCCTGTACTCCATATCTAGGCCAGGGTGATTCTAATAAAACGGATATAATCGTTATATTTCTTTCCGTCTCTTTGTTATGAGTAACATGTTCTCTGCTACTTCTGATCAGCCAACAGCAACGTTTTTCAATGCAACCCCAATTCTTGAATTTGACCCCTCTGTCCGATATGGCGCGCTTTCCTTCTCGTGATATTTGAAATATAATTATTGCGGTTGACATAAAAAAAATCTTGAGCCATTTTATCAGTTCACGTTTCAAGAACGTACATGCACATGGCCAAGTGCTCTCAAGGAAATACACTTTCAACAAAATTAAAAATTATCTTTAGAGCATTAAAGTTACCTAAGATGTTCCTTGCAAGTAAACAAATGTCAAAAGTCTATATCCGTGGTCAAGATGGACTACTCAGGAGTTCGTGAAATTTAAGGATAACGGGCTACGTGATTCTTTTGAAAACAAGGAACAACATGCACTACACTTGGATGTGTAAATTTCCGGAAACCAACGGATCCGCTCCCGATGTATACACATCTACTGTATCCGCTTGGTCTTTTACATGTCAAAATAGAAGGTTCTGTACTCGCAATCTTGCTTACGATATGTGTTGATTGTTCTGCAATATTTACTGAATTATACATGTTACGTGTATCTCTTTGATACAAGTTGAAAAGAATTGCGAGGCTACAAAATTGTAAAATTGACCGGATTCGATTTAAATGAAGCCTCTCCTATGTAATATTTACAGAGCATGTTTCAGCCTAGCGATTGCCAGTCTGTTTAGGTGTTGGACCAGTGAAATGGCCAACACTGAGCCTTTGATTTTGTCATGACATGCACAATGTACAGTATCGCGAAAGCGGGACTTTCGGAGATGTATACTAGGAACCATTGTAGCCGGTCACGTAGCCTCTGCGAGCATGTTGTACGATTCCAATAGCATATACACTGTACTCTTTTTCTGTTTAATTCCATATAATTTAATTTTACAATCCCTCAATAGTATACTTTTTCAGGTTAAATCTTATAACCTATTTATTTATTAATTTTATTCATTATATATATACAACATTTGATATAGCGCCCTATCTAGCTAACATAAGCCACTCTAAAGCGCTTTACAGTACATGTACAATTAATACAATCATTACAATTAGCAATTTTGAGGAATTCGCAGGAGCTGCCTTATCAGGCGCTAACTACTCGTCCTATACCACCTAGCTAATATCTCGCTATGTGTGTACATGTATGCCTTCGTGTGTGCTGGAGATGTATTGTGTATTGTTATCCTATAAAACAGACAACAACAAAAGTTAATGACGTCGTATACCGCAGTGTTTGGCGCGGTACATGTATCTATAACTTCTGATTGGTTAGAGTTGCATGGCGACGACATTAATTACTGCGCAATGTTGTGTTTTGTGAAGAAAAAAATTATCCTAAATAAATAAATAAATAATCACTAACTAAGATTTTTTTTTGTCTAACTGTTTGAATTAATTATAAAGGATAACCAGAATTATTGTTGGGTTTTGGTTTGTTTACTCCGTAAATAGCTATGGTCACATAAGTAAATACTTATTGTATCTCAGTACCAAGGAATGGTCAGGACACAACAGTAAAAGTTTGGACGGAGCTTCCAGATGTCAGCTATAGTACATGCAATCATGCGTAATTCATTCTACGTGTACAAGTTGAACCTATTACGCGTTTTTGAAACTTTTCTGTTTCTCAAAAGTGGTTGTTAATCTATATTTTCATTCTTTTTCAATACGATGAAGATTTTGATCATACACACAACAACATCACTACGCCATGTCTATATACCAAAGGGAATTTTGATAAAGCAGTACAAGTGCTTATCTGTACCGGAATGCCGCAGATTTTTTGGTTTGGTCTAAGATGAAGAGTGATGGAATTGAAATAGCAGATGCAAATGAATCTTATTTGTCGCCCTTGGCATATCCACTTGCAAGATAGCATTTATAGATGGCGCCCAAGGCCCCCAAAAAATCGGCCGTCTTGATCGAGTGATAGAAATAAGAAATTGAATTATTTGCAAACGCATGTCGGATATTTAAGATTTGGACGATGATTGATTTTAAATAATATTTACTTTTCTAAAGGCAGATTTTAAAATTGAGTTTTTATTTTGAAAATTCATTTGAATTTCGACGAACAGTCATGTTTAATTGCTGATAGTCAATTTGACAAGACATTGTTAATAGTTTATCAAGCAATTCGTCTCAATAACGCCAGAAGGAACTCTTACCCATATTTTGTAATATAAACAATTACGGTTCTAATATGCTGATAAGGACTTCCGAAAGCCCGTAACATGTAGTGATGGGTCGAATCGATACAAATCAGCAAATCATGTGTATTACGTAGTACACAAGCATCGCAACATCACGTCAGTCACAACCTCCTTGCAATTTTACGACGTGATAACAGCTGCAGTTTATGTTATGAACTTTATTAATCTTTACCATTTATACTGATACTGAAATTTAATAAAAAAAAAAAGATATCATTATCGGCGTAATTTTGTTACATCTCTATTATTAAACATCCCCCGTCTCTAGAATTTTGTAGTTATAAAGAAATATATTTAACTTTTATAATTTTTTATTTCTTGGGTGTCCGATTCTAGAGTTTCAACTTTGCGGGAAGACAGCTAGTAGGATAATGCAGCTAGATACTTCTTTTTAAAAACTTAAGGGCCGCAAGCCAGTCAAAATTGTAATGCCAATGGATGATTTGGTGTTTTTAAATCTTTCGGCGCTATTTGAATGAAACTCCAATGAGACGTTATCTTGAATCGTGTCAGATAGACCCCATTCAAGACATACAAGGAGAATCAAGATTCTTTATTATTTGAATGATCTGCATGTCAAATATAGCTAATGGAGGATGACTATACGTAAATGATGTTCAGTTTCTAGTGCAAAAATGTTCATGATGCCAAGATTCATTTCAACGCTTGAACAGCAAAGTAACATGGTGGACATTGATTTTTCATAAAATACTTTCCAATAATGCAATGGGTTTTTTTAAACGTCATTTGAACCTGGTCAGATTTTGTATAGGCAAGACAGAGATCTGTGAACATTTTTGTTTTCGTATAGATGGTCCTACTGTTAGATGTTTTTGGCCTCTCTGGGCCCGGGCCCCCGGGGTAGGTGGAATGATTCGCGTCGCTAATGCGTTTCGTATTCATTCTTGAGAAGGCGGAATAGATATATGGATACGGAATTCACTGCGTCTGGCGGGCTCTGTAAATATAGCGATATATATATTATAAATCAGAAAAATGATCCTTATGGATGATCCGTAAGGATCATTTTTCTGATTTATAATATATATCTACTTACGGATCGACTTGACAACAACTTTACTTGAAGTATCACAGCTATATATATATATTTGTATTCAGTGTATTCAGATCGTCTTTACCCTATTGTGAAAGAGAAAAATCTACGTCGTGTAAATTGAGATATAAACAGCATATCGAATTCGTGTTCATTATAAGTTTGTAAATCTCATTTGATTGTTTGATTTTTCTGTCGGTTTATTTTAATTATCTCCGAACTGATATTGGAATTGTTTACATTTTCAGAACTCTAGCTAGATTCGCCACCTTATTCGCACTGTTCATACATGTACGTAAACGATATTAAGATTATAAATGACCTAGCCGTTTCCTTATGAGTGTTTCATACATAATATATATTTCGGGGAGATAGATGTAACACGAAGGCAGGTTCAGTGATATATTTTAAGATTCCCTGTGAATAATAGATGAAGCATACACACATAACAATGGAAATTGTACAATGGCAGCCGAAAATGTACGCATATAACTGGCTTAAAGCGCTCCCTAGTTATCCGCGATTTCAAAGGATTTTTTAAACTATTTATAACACTTATCAAATGTATCTGGGAACTAGAAATCTCATTGATAAAACGTAAGTCGACTATTTTTGGTGTTCTCATACTTTCTTCAAACCTTACCGACAAAAATCAATACAGCGGGTATGGAATAACGAGAAATACATTATTCATAGTACGTTTTTAAGAATAAAACAACGACAATGTTTTGTCATCAGCAGGTAAAATGGAATCTGCTTAATAAGACTCCGAAAAATCGGTTTGGTATCGTTTTTTTTTTTGTTTTTTTTTATGCTTTACGTCCTTTTAACAGCTATGACCATTTAACGTGCCGGGTTCTGGTGGTGGTGGCGGAAAGCCGGAGTCCCCGGAGAACAACCACCGACCTACGGCCAGTACCTGGCGACTGTCCCACGTACATGTAGGCCTCGAACCCGTAACCCAGTGGTGGAGGGCTAGTGATTGAAGACGGTCAGACGTCTTAACCACTTGGCCACTTATTTTATTGTGTCTACTCACAAGAAAAACGTCAGTTTATTTTTTCACGGTTAAAGTCTGTATGTTTTAATACTATAGGTAAATTTGGCTGCTGAGCATGAGATTACCGGAGCTAATTTCAATTCAGTGACCTGCTTCACTTAAAATGTTTTAAAACACCTTTAGTGATCGTGTAATAGACATCTGGAATAGTCTGAGTGAGGAAGTGGTGACAGCCGACAACATTAACATTTTCAAGAGTCGACTGAATAGTCACTGGAAAAATCATCCAAGGAAGTTCGCACCCTCTTTCTACTAGACACCAAGGCCTTTTGACCATAGTTTTTGTAAATATTATTTTAACCAAGCTGGCTAGGTTTCAGTTTTTTAGTAGATTTTACTAAGACTATTTTTACCGATAAGTACAATCCGTGGGTTGGTGAGGTTACCTCGTCACCTATAGCGGATGTAATATTGGATAGGATAAGAATTGGTATAGCTATAAGTAACTGTAAATAGCCTATATTTTTTAACTCCATGTAACCGGAACTGCAACAGCGGTAAAGCAATGAATGTATATAGTAACAGGCAACAACACTAGCTTTACCAGCTACCAAGAGTTGCTTAATCGTAAGTAAATCGTAAGTAAATATGTCAAAGAGTAAATGTAACGTATACAATCTGCCCAAGAGACTAGCCCTATTAAGTTTCCTCTCCCATTTTCTCTTCTCTACCAAGCAGTCTTGTCTTGTTTCCATACTCTACTGAGTGACAATTGCTGTTAAGACACTACTTTTGAGCCTCCTTTGGGTGGTTTCCGGTAAACATATTTCCATAATTCCACGGCCGTCAAATTGCAAGCCTTCCCGTCCTGTTTGATAAACAGTGTCTGCTACATATTTTCCTCTCACTTTGCCTATAGCCCCTGTCACCCGCTGATCCTAAAGTATTAGGACACAAAACCTATATCCCCGTGGCATTAATAAAGCATGCAGTTCAGTGTGTCGCCTTCATTTGTTCTCCAGCGTCGCGTCAACAAAATGTCGACCATTATTGATCATCTTTCGTCGCTTATTATACCACAGTGATAGAACACACTTGGACAGGAAACCGTTAAGACACACAGACAGACAGGAAGTGGGTCACAGTTAACACGGAACCTGTCACTGACCGCCTCATTTCAGCGCTTGATATGTTTTATGGATCGTGATAAGACTACATTAGGGAATATGGAAACGTTTGCAACTGATTTTAACCTTATCTTTAATGTCAATTTGTCATAATAAGTTTTAGAGTAACACTAAAGAATGACATTTTGTGCTGTTGTATTTCTTTTTGGTAATTTTATCGTCATTTGTCTTGTCTCCTGAGGATCTCATGTCTTTGTTTATATAGGCTTTTAGATCAACGAATACACCAGAGGGAAAAGTTATATAGACATAAGGCGTATTTGATTGATAAGATTGACGTGAGTGTTTGGCTGTTTTTGAGGAAAAGGATAGGATTTTTAGAATACTCAATGAATGCTATTGAATATTTCTTTTTACTTTAGCAGACGGAGGTTTGGTTTGGTTATGTTTGGTTTGTGTTTACGCTTATAACAGCTGTGGTCATTTAAGGACGTGCCAGGTTTTGGTGGTGGAGGAAAACCGGAGTGCCCGAAGAATAACCACCGACCTGCGGCTAGTACACTTGCGGAAGTTTAACATTCGTTGGCAAACCCCACAATGCGCATGTCAACGTGAATTGCGTCACTATATAAACTGGGGTCACACGTGTTGTTGACACTTTAGACTGGATTGCTTTCCGTAGTTAGTATCCGAGAGCGCAGCCTAGCGGAGAGAAATCGTACTAAGGCAGCTAATCAAGTCTATGTGGATTTGTCTACTGCATGACGTTGCAGTCACACTGTTAACTTGAACTGATTTTATTTATCAAAAATAAAGTGTACATGGGAACATATATCTTTGTTTATTAAAAATGTTTAAATCGGACTGAAGCCTGGCGAACTGTGTTAAAATCGATGTTTTCGTAAATTAATAAGGATTGACGTCATCTCCATGAGACAATGTGTTTCTCGGTGGTGAGTGAAATGGGTTTGCTACGTGCTATGTACATTTTCAGGATGCGAACAAAATCGTGTAAAATATATGAAAAGCAACAAAAATGTAACTATTAATGTTTATATATACATGTATATTGTAACTCTGTACTTTTCATTTGACACTTTATAATTGTAATTGAATGTAATTGAATAAAACTTGACGAATGCTTAAAGCCTCAAGGGTCATATCAACAAATAATAGCACTGCCTGTACCAAAAGAAAGACATAAACATGGTATTGCTGTTGTTTAACTTATCAGGGAACTTTATTCGTGAAAATTGCTACGAGACAAGTAAAACGCGGTGATATATGATCCCGATAACAACCTGTCTATTTGTCTTATCGTACTTCCGGTTTGACGGGCTGTTTGAACAAACTGCTGAAGTAGATCTGTAACGTTGTCTACCTATAAGGATTCCATGTATATGTATCTTGACTTGTCAGGTCTGTCTTATCTCCAAGTCTCATTCTACGGTCAATGTGTCACCTTGCTCATGTTAACAATCTGATAAAAATCACTAAGTACAATCTAACATCGCGTTAGGCATCGGAATGTGGATTCCGGAACGCTCGTTTCCGATTCTGTATTAGTAAAACCGTAAGATACCGATAAGACCGGTTTGACTATAATGAGGTGTAAATCTAGACAGATAAACCTCGCCACCACGTACACGTCTCTTATCTTATTCCTCGATGGTTTACAACAAATTGAGAATCAGCTATTCCCGAGGCATTAAATCCACTTTGAGTATACGTTTGCCATTGCAATTCATTCTAAGTGGTTGGCCCGTTACACGCACTGCAATAAATTTGCCTGTCGTAAAAGTATATTTGAATTGATCCGGAACGCTATATCCTATAACAGCAGCAAGCTGTTTGTGTATCGAATGCCTTCTCCTTCTTCCTTTTTTTCCCTCCTCTTCTCCCCCCCCCCCCCCTCTCTCCTTCTCCTTCCATCCGTCACTACTCCCTCACTCCCCCCCCCTCTTCCCCTCCGCTTTCCCCCTCCCTCTTCCCCTCCCTCTCTCCACCCTCTTCCATCCGTTACTACTACCCCTCCACTACTACTCCCTAACCTTCCCCTCTTCCCCTCCGCTTTCCCCTCTCTCCCCCCTCCCCTTTTCTCCATCCTCTTCCATCCGTTACTACTACCCCTCCACTACTACTCCCTAACTCCCCCCTCTTCC
>JAUMHH010221655.1:0-12139 GCA_032359455.1 Chlamys rubida
GCAGCACCGGCTGTATGCTCCCCAGGGAGTTGAGAAAGATATTGGCTGGTTGCAAAGGCCCTATAACCACGGATAATCATTTGTGAACCGTTTTGATACGACCTACGAACTAGGTTGTGATAAAGCGGTATATAACTTGCGAACCTCAAATTATTATTACCAATATTGTTTTTGCAGCTCTAAATTTTCACAATTTATATTAAAAAGGAAATAAAAAAAAAAAATTCCAGATTTAAATTTAGAATTTAGAGCTGCAAAAATAATATTAATAATAATCTATTCTAATTTTTGTAGATATTGTCCTCAATGTCAACTTTCAAACATACGTCGCGACATTCTGTAAAAAACAGTTTACATTATTGAACTGTTCTTTATACTTCCATATAGATCACCTGTATCAACCCGTCAACTTATTTGATATAGCCTGATAATGACAATACCTGGGGGGTTGGGGTTGTTAAGTATTGGTATAGGGATGTTGTAGAAAGGTTGGGAAATGACTGTTACATAACTGTTAGGGCTTCTATCTTCCTCTCAAAAATTAATTGATGTCAGTGGTTTTAAGAATAATTGTCTTCCTTTTGGTAGGGTTAAAGGTATCTAGATTCTTTTTATGAGGTTTATTTTATGCATGGCACACCATCACATGTACTTTCCTACCCTGTGTCCTTGAGGCACATGTATATACCTTGGTAAGTAGTTAAGTTAGGCTGCATTGCTGGTGATGTCATTTGTGTCATATTATTGCACGGATAAATTAACATCATTATGTACATTTCAACCCTTTGCAAAAAAAACGGGCTTTTTCGTAATGATAACATCCTAAATAAATTGAAGTGATTTTTTCTTTTTCATAATTTTCACTAAAAGTGCTTCTCTCTGATTGGTTGACCAGCCAACTAGAATGCCAACTTTATTTTTGCCTTCTAAGTGCAGCCCTGCTGGAATGCTGTACTTTGTTAACTTTGGGTTAAGCTGTCCCCTGTTTGGTTTTCTGATGAAATTACTTGTAACTATAGAGTGACATGATTTCAATAAATATAGCCAAGGCATTATAAGTATATATTTAAGCATACATGTATAAGCATATTTAACTGTCTATGACGTATAGCCATCTACTACCTGCCGACATCAGGATGGGTATGCTAGGCTGAATGATGACTTGTATGTTAGTAGGTATGGATTCATATAATCTTCCCCTACCTTGAGGGTGTGACAGAGAAATCTCCAACCCCCCCGTATGCATATCGTCATTCACTTTTGATGACGTCCCAATTACCGATGACGCATTTAAATGACGTCACAATTGAACACGTGCTAATCGGCATGAGGCTATCTCCCCCTAGGGGGTGACAAGCTGATCTTTCCCGGTTAAAACGGGAGACACACCTGTGAAGGGAGGGAGAAAGTGTGTATCTGTATCTTCTATCTGTAAACTGACATGATTAGATCTACCCACAAAAAGGCTTTCACCTGTGAAATCCTGATGACCATGTTAGAATGTGTTGACTGACATGTTTCTGGTAGATTGGCCTGAACAAAATACTCCTGTTAATATTTCATTACTGTTCCAGTTTTGTTGGAAACCAATGACAAGTATAATGAATGGTGAGTTGACACAAACCTCCATATCAGCCGTGGAGCTCACGGCCCATTAGGGCTTAGGATTGTTACAGGGTAGAACTATCATATTATTATCTTTTTATCAAATGATATGCATTGTAAATATTTTAGCACAACATTAAAACTATTAGCAAAAACATGAATTGAGTGTAACATGGTAAATGAGGCATAACAAATATGTTGTGTACCAAGTAGATATTGCTCAGTTCCGGATATTTCATATTATGCACAGCTAGCAGTATCCCACATGCAAAACAACCCATATCACAAACAACTATCTGATAAATGGAATTCTTTATAGTTAGTTAAGGATTGGACAAGATAATAAATCTGTCTATTGATTTATACACTGAAAACCGAAGTGTGCTCTTCTGCGGTTTATTCAGAAGTGCACTCTTTACAATAAACCGTTTTCGAGGTTTATTTAGAGCGCAGTTAGGTTTTCAGTCCATATATTGATAGACATATTTATTATCTAGTCCAATCCTTAACATTTGATTTGAAAATTAAAAATGAAAACTTAATTGTTAAAAGTGTGTCAATTTTATTTACAACAATTTTTTTTAATAGCACAATGATTTTTATGTTGATTACTCAAATGCCATGTTTTAAACCTCCCATGCTATGACGCACCAATCCAGTTGAGTAGAACTTTCAACAGGCTCATTTTCAGGTACTCTCTCAAATAATGACACTTACAAGGCCATGTATAGATCTCTTCACTAGTCGTCAGGAATATTTCCATGTCATCTGTTCTTAACTTGTCGTTGAGTATAATGCTTGAATTTCAAATGTCAAAATATGTGGTTGCAGACCATGGCCATTACTTAAGTGTGACAGATGACACAAGATGACACTTATACTTTGCATATGATGTCATCAAAATATCTTCTCATTTTTTTTCTATCACTTGATAGATAGACTTTAAACACAAACCAATGAAAAAGCGTGTTACAAACAACAGTAAATTATTAATCCTTCAACGAAAAATATGCTGTTGACATTATTTATTGCTTTCAGTATTGAATACTTTGTTTATGGTTTCTATTTATTTGGGACATTTCGAAAAACAAATTAAAAACAGGAAAATTTGAGATTTAAATAGAGGTTTTGACATTCATGTTAATAGAGATAATCTAATTCACTGGGACCAATAATAAAGTAATACAAGTTTGTTCAATGATTTGGTTTACTGTGTAACATGAAATGTTGGAGGGTATACTTACTAGCATTTAATTACATACATACACTGTGTTCATCATTGTATATATATATTCTTGGTTCCATACCAACCACATAAACCATGTATGTTTAAATACACTGAACATTTCATTTAATAAAGTGTATTGAAAAATTAAATGTTTGTGTTGGGATGGTAGACCCTGGATGGTGGAGGGTCTAGTATATATATAAATTAAGCTACAAGGCTGTATGAAGGATAATTTACCATTTCAGTACTAGGCTTACGGGTGTAAAGGTATAACTCCTAACAAACATCAAATAAGCAGTTATTTGCATAGATTTCAAATCTAAATTGAAAATAGGGATCAACTTGATAAATCAGAGAGCTAATGGAATTTGTAGGATGATATTAATCTCCTGATGGTCAGGTCTAGAAGTATGTGGTAAGAGGTATGGTGAGAAATACGGAAAATGATGACAAACCTTTTTCTGTGTTCAATAGAAATTGATTTATTGTATTGGAAATGGCAATGCTGCCTATACTATATATACTAGTATATGTGAGTGAACAGAAAGAAAAGCTGTGTAGGTAGAAGTTTAATTGGGTACAGAACTATTACGGGTACCTGTATAAGGATCTCCTACTGTAACTCCAGTACGTCACATGAAAAGCCTTTCAAGGAAAACATTTGTCAGGCGATGTTAATATTAACACTTTACACGTATCTACATGTTTAGAATAATATCTATAAAATATACATGTAGGAGAAGGATATGGGTTGACCTAAATAAACTTGATGTGAGAAAGTCTCCAAGGTGTATAAACGTATACACGAACTGGAATGTTGGCAAATAAATACAGGAATATATTTAGCATACATAGTTGGCGTCACAGACAGATCACGGCTATCATTAGTTTTGAAGAGTTAGAGGCCATACCTGGCTGTTTCTAACTTTGCAGTCTCTGGAATGGTGATCAGCTTTGGGATTCTTAAAGTATCTCTGGCTGTAAACCCCTAAGAACCCTACCGTTGAATATCATTGACTTTGTGTCAACTTACCTGGCTAGGTACTCTAGGAACAGACTACCAGGAACCTTTGATGTTTTATAGAAATTCTTAAGTTTGGAATGTTCATTGGAAATTATCTGCAAGTGTGTGACCTGCTTGTTACTGAAATCATTCACAGAACATTGTACTGATTGGGAGTGTTGGTGCTGGACAGCTGGCAGAGGGAATATATTTGTAATGTGATTGATGGAGGCTGGCGAATATTGGAATGTTTTGATTTATTGGTGATATACGTCTTCCGTGTCGATTAGAACCCTTATTGAATTGGGTTTATTAAGGTGAACTAATTAATGTTTTTCTCAAGAGAAGCCAATTTAAGTTTTTCGCAAGAGAAACTAATTAAACTTGTTCTCATGGGAAGTTCTACAAATGTAGTATGTATATTGATTCCTGATACAGTTGTAAGTATTGATTCTCTTACATTTAATGGACACCTATGATACCAGTTTGGTGAAAAACAAAACCGTTGCTGTTAGAAACCATGGAATAGTTCCGTATGGCGCTGTTAAACTTGACCTCATTTGATATTTTGTATTATTTATTTATAAAATAATTGCAACACTCCAGTAAAAACTGAACTCTGTCCATTATCAGGTGGCTCTCCTTCCGTCGCTGTAAAGGTTTCACCACAGTGTTTGTACGGCATTAAAGCCTAGCATATTTAATTGATACTGTATCTGTTTTATTGAGATTCTTGTTTTCATTGGTTGCCATGTCCGTGTGAACAAATGCTAACAAACAATAATCGTATAGGAATACCAGTGAGTGCTGACACCTACATGTACATTGGAAATGATTTTAATAGGATTTAATAGGATATTAGTGTACGCAGGCATTGCTGCCTCTATATCCACATCAATATAACTGATTGCGATGGTATTATTTTTATCGGCCCTGATTTAGAATGTTCCATTAGATTATCACAAACATCAATTCGTGTCAACCTTTTAAGTATTTTGACTGTATGGTAAAATCTATAAATGTTGAAAAAATATATTCTTTTAATATAATATAAATGTTGAAAAAATATGCTTGAGTCCACCTGCGGTAGCCTCTCAATTTTATCTTATCCACGTGCTCGCGATGAGAAAAAATTGTTCTCATGACAAACCCTGAAAATACAGTGCAAAATCTAAAATTGTATTTTCACAAACATCAATTCCTGACAACCTTTTTAGAATTTTGACTGCATGGTAAAATCTATAAATGTCAAAAGAAATATATTATATAATATATTCAATTACCCCTGTTTGCAATTGATAATATAATAATGTAAAATATACCATTTATGTAAAAGATGTGGATTAATTAGGTTGCCTTACAAGCATCAGCTGTAGGGAATTTCCCTTTAGCTTAGCGGTAGAGCATCGAGCTGGAGAGCCAAGGGTCGCGGGTTCGAGCCCAAGCGACGGCACTATCTTTATCAATATTCCTCGTCCTACTACACATACATGTACAGACAAAATACATGCTACCGGTAATTTTATTTTTCTCATTTGGAAATTTCTGCAAGTAGTTATATGTCTCTCTGAAAAAGTAGAACAGTGCGTGAAATTTTAGATCTCATGCAAACAAAAAGGCCAAAAAAGTAAGTTTTGGTCCCTATATTGAAAATGTATTGGTCACTGATGCCCCTACCGGTAATAATCGGACTAATAAGTGAATGGGGCCTGATCCTGTACAGTCACCAGCTGTGACTCATCGTCACTCAATATAAAGCAATTGAATCTGTGGTTCCTAGAACTTTATGGAGCTGACTACTAATTAATCTGTGATGATAGCAGGTACATAAGTAATTACCTTACAATACACATCGCAGAGCTCCGCTTTTTGTGATAGGAATTTTGTAAATGGAGCAGGAGATGGGCGTCAAATTACCGGATTTACTGGGTACTACTTCTGATGGGCCTGCAAACATTATTGGTCTTTTTTTTTTTAACATTATTATCCGTATACAATTACTAATTGGCATACATATATGTGTTCATGTATATATACCCAAACACACCGAAGCTAGTACTACAGGAAGTAGATGTCGGGCTTGGAATAAAAACAATTGATTATACATGTATATATACATGTACAAGTGACAATCATATCTACTTTAAGTTACACTTAATTTGTTGAGAATAAAAGATCCTGCAAATCTTAAAATAGCAGTACAACGTTTACAAGTACTTGTTGGTTAGCCAAAGACGTACATATTACTGGAACAAATCTAACCTGATTTCACTGGCCAGTAATTCTATATACTGGGGGAAGTACCCAGATTACCCGAATGGAAATGGCTTTAATGCAATTTCATCTTCAAAATAGAAACTGTATTACAGCAACAGAGTTTGTTATCAAAACAGAGACTTGAAACTGTATTTGCAAAGTATACTGAAATTTCGTTTCAAAACAAAGCCCTGAAAGTTCCTTTCTGGCATGATTAAAGTGTATTACAGAACGAAGAATTCCAAACAGCCATCATGTTACAGAAACACTTTTAGACAATCCTTGTTATTGACACCTCACGGTTTATTGTATTCGCTGTATATCATGTCATACTTACATATTTCCTTATCTCTTTACAAAACAAATACAGTATAAGTAAACTATACAATATATACATATCAATACTAAGGTAATATATTGTACATGTAATTATAAAATCAAACATGATGGAGTTGTTTATATTGCCATAAATGTACCTGGTGAACACACTATTTGGCTTCTATGCCTAGACGTATTAACAGTGGTGGTTCAGTATGTGTGTTTTACAATAGGAAGGTTCTGACATACATATTCTGTGTATCCAATGTTTGATACATGTACACATCTCAAGTGCCGTGCTGCTTTATTTTTATTTTTTTCATGAAACACTTGAAATATCTATAGTAAATCTTTCATGTCCATAGATTCCACACAAGAAAGCCGAACAGTCATAATGGACAGGATATCACTGTACATCAATGAAATATATATATATACTAATATAGCGCAGTTCACTACTGCAATGTATTTGAAAACAAACTTGCTATTGACACCTCATGGTTACATACATAATGTATAATCATGATGTACTGTTCAGTGCTTAATCAATACCTATGTCTCCTATATATATACAAAGCGTGGTATGTCCTCAATTATTCACTTGAAGACCTCCAGCAGAGATCAAACTGCTAGTGGAAAAACCATCATTGTTTTGGCTTTGTTGCTTGAAGCTTCCTTTATCTGCATTTTGTAGAATTTGACCAATCATCGAATTTTCTCAGATAATAATCAAATGTCTAAGTTGGATTTGAAGAAAGCACCAAGAGATGATGTCAAAGCTTTTTTATTTTAACTCTTTTGGGTTGAACTTTTTCGGCCTCAGCATCTCCAATGGGGAAGTTTGAATTCCTTGAAGGTCTAGAATTGATAAAGTACGTAAAATATTTTCGAAGCTTTTGATATTTTCTCATCAGTCTTAGACTGAACGTTTTAAACTCAAAATCACCAACATCTGAGCTAGCAGGCCAATATTTTACATGGGGGTTACAATAGATGCAACCAAGCTAAAACCTAATTTTTTTCCTAAGTAAGTTAAAGCCTGACTATTGTTACACATATATCAGGTGGACACTACAGCCTCTGATGCTGTGGCATTACAGCCGGGAGTTACGCTGTATTGATCCGACAAGATACAATATCTGTCTGTAATCCCATACATGTAGAGCCGCCATCAAACCGGATACTTTTAGTGATGGGACATTCATTTGGTGTCATACATGCACATCAATACCAGTAGTACCGAGCAAGTTTAGATCTGGTATATACTGGTAAGTCTGCATTCAATAAATCAACTTCAGAATACAGTATTTTTGAGAAAATTGCGTTTTTTTCACGTAATGTATAAGTTTTTCCCAATTTTGTAGCCCATAAACACTAATGGGCTCCAAATTAAATATCATTTCCAAGCTACTACATAAGCAAAGGACAATATCAATAAAATTCTTGGCTCCGAGGATATTATCACCATATACTTCTACAAGGACGATGGGCATGGGTATAAGTCAACACTTGAGTAAAACATGAATTCATTGTCTTCAGCATCTTTTCTCCAACATAAAAAAATACAAAATATTATATCATTTAAAACATATTATGTAATACACACCAACTCAAAACTGCATGAACATGAATTGTACCATCCCTAATCTAATTACCACCAATTATTTAAGTCTTGGAGCATTATAAATGAGGTCGCTAATTGACAGGACTGATTGAGAATTGGTCTAGAATTGATTGGCCAACACTAGTCCTACCTCTAGATGCATCTAGGTCTTGACATTTGAACACATGTACAGGCCGGCGCCATTACCTGGACTAGCCAACATGCACCGGCTGTTCTACCTTCCGACTCCAGCCTAGACTGACCAACCCTATATCTGGACACAGAACTTTAGTAGCCAACACTTGCCTTACTGCGAGACACACAAGTCTCGTTGACATTGATCCTGCTCTCCTGATCATGATCATGAGTTCCACGTATCTAATGATGACTTCCAGCGCGTCTTCTGACGAGTACTCGGCTAATTGACAGCTAAATACCTTAACCTTGTCTTCCGTACTATCATCCGTTCACATTAATCCAACAAATGGAGGAGACATCTAATTCAAGTGAGAGGAACTGCATTGATTGCAAGTAATATCCTACAACCGCAGGATTATATATATATAGTGTCATAAGAAAATGATTATTTTTTTTGAATTGATCAATCCCTTTGAGTGGTAAGATCCTTGACGATAATGTTAGAGATGTACATCTAATTCTACCAACTTCATCTGTTCCATATAAGGCATGCTAATATTTTCATTTCTTTGCAATATGTACATTTCACATGCAGGTCATTGCGGACAATAATTTTAATTTGTTCATTACGGTTTAAAATGAGTGATCAGTGACAATTTTAAAGAATTATCTGTTTTCAATGTAAAACTGTTTTAAATATTAAGCTTGAATTATTGGATTTCAGATTAATATTGAAGTAAAAAGAAAGAAAAATGTACTCGTACAAAGCCAAGCAGGTGATAGGAAAGTTAAGTGTAATACATGATTAGTTACATTCTGTGCATACACCTATAGTATAACTATATTTTGTATAACTGATGTCAGACAATGTCTTATTCTATCTCTATGTCCTACCCACAGAAAAGTGTCGCAGAAGCTCTGTCATAACTCGGTCAGGACAATGGGTAATTATATAAACAGCACTACACACTCACTAGACTAGACACATACATCAACGCTCCAAATACAGATAACAATTCATGATCAGTATCAAGGAGTTTAGGTCCAGTTGGACAGCTTGGCATTTACATGTCTAGGCAGGTAGATTGGCATAAATACAGATTTGTTAAACTGTATTGCTGTAAGTGTCTATACATAGACCAGTAGTACAACTAACTTACAACCGTGATCTGGTGCCGGTTATGGAATACAAAGTTGTAGATCCAGTAGGTAGAATCTGTCTACAAATCTATGCATAAACATTATAGACTAAATTACCCAGCTATGACCTGACTAAGTCTTTTAGGACAGAGCATCCAGGGACCTTTTAACCTTTTGGAGGTACACAAATTAGATTGTCAGTACCAGAAAAATACAAAATACAAATATTTACATGGTAAACAACCACGAAAAAGGCTATGGTGTATGTTGACAAAAGATCTAGTGCTGGACGTAGTATGATTTATACTGACAATAAATTAAAGCTAGCTGTGTGTTTTCCCAACCTCTAAAACAACAACCAGCCTGTTGACATTTATATCAAGGTCTAATTTATGATGATCATGTATACATGTTATTGCTAGCATATCAAGTTTCCCAGCCCAAAAGTGGTTTCAAATATACATGTGTACATTGTATAGCCAATACAGGATGTTTCTCATGATCAACTTTGTTTCTAGATTAAACTAAATTAATGTTACAATTTACAGCATTCTCAACACATGATGCTGTGTCCTCACGTTATCACAAGAAGTCCACATCACTAATTAAACATACGGTATGCAGAAGTTTGTTATGCTTATCGTCCCAGTCTGTCCATATTGATTAAGGTGTGGCCAGTATCCAATAGTTAAACAGGCACCTACTGCTGTAGGTGGAAATGTACTTTGTGATGAATGAAGGCAGAGCTCGAGGCTTTCCAAACATATTCTGCAACTGAGAGTAAATGCCTCACCGGTACCCAATTTTACAACTGGGTGGACTGGAACAATAACAAGAATTACACGGGAGTGGATGTGTCAACTGAACAGGCAACTCTAATGAGATTATGAAGACAGGATCTAAGGAAGCACCGTATAAAGTCTGAGCTCAATCAACCAAAAGAAACTGGACCTACCGCACGGAAACAGTTTTTCTATTTATAGTAACGGCAACATTCACATTTGACCTTTGGGCCTGAAAAGCAATCCCAAGCAAGCACTATTGGTAAGAAAGCACTGTATGAAGTCTGCGATCGATCAACCAAAAGAAACTTTAGTTATCGCACGGAAACAGATTTTCTATTTATAGTAATGGTGACCTTGACCTTTGACCTTTGGACCTGAAAAGCAATCCCAAGCAAGCACTATTGGTAAGAAAGCACTGTCTGAAGTCTGAGCTTGATCGACCGCAAGAAACTCAAGTTATCGCATGGAAACAGATTTTCTATTTATAGTAACGGTGACCTAGACCTTTGACCTTCGGACCTGAAAAGCAATCCCAAGCAAGCACTTTTAGTATTAAAGGAAGCACTGTATGAGTTCAATCAACCAAAGGGAACTTAAGTTATCACACGGAAACCTTGTTTTGGATGACGCAACCGTCACAATTGAGCATTAAGTTATTATAAGGTGCAGAGCCAATCATGCTTCTTAAAATCAGGACAATATTGTTTAAAATTTTTTAATTTAATGTGTTCAATCTGATCCTCATAAAGATGTAAATCCTAAATATTAACATCTGTAATTGTTGTACAAATGTTTAGACACTTACCCATTGCTCTTTTATCTTCCCAGTCGTCCATCAGCTCCGTCACCACGAACACATAAACTGTGGTCCGGTGGTTCTTTTCTTTATTCTAGAAGGACAACAAATCACAAACATTAGTGTACCTAGTACATATTGCACATCTGCAAGTCAAACAAGAGCAGTGTGGCGAGAGAAGCACTGTACCAGAAAATTCCAGTCGTCAAACATAATACATGTATATATAGTGTACAAGACACACGTACATGGTATATTAATCAACCACACAAGAACCTGCACACTTATATAATTACATTGCACTTGCAATTGTGTGTATGCAGTGCACAGTTGTGTATGTAATACATTATACCAGATATGTTGTTCACTATCCGATATACTGCCAACCATTTTAAATCATTTGGTACCCGATCTCCTTTAGTCCATAGACAAACAGTGTGTAGTTGGTGAATAGGGTCTGAGGGCAACATATGTTTTCCTTGATCAGAAGATGTAAACGTAAATGTTCTAGGCACATGTTTTAAAGAATGAAGCTTTATCGGATACGTGGAAGATCAGTAAGGAAAGTAATGTAAACTAGAAAACATTTGCCCCTGCTCGCACTTTAATGGGGATGGAATGAAATTAACGCAAAGTCTAATTGAGGTCATATATTATAAGCTGAAAATATTAAGTCACAATGACCTACATTTGCAAGTGTAATAAAGATGTACCCATATATATGAATTTTGACGACTGCTGGTTTTCTAGTATTATGAACTAGAACACCGACAGGCCATTCCAGCAAGGGCCCTGTTATGTGCCTGATTGTAGCCTAATGATCAGCCCCCCACCCATGGAGAATTTTTAGTAACAGTTACCTTGACCAGAAAAACTTTTGTAATCCCTATTGCACATCTACATATCACAGTGTATCACCATGTCAAATTTCAGAAAGATTAGTCTCTTGGATTAGGAGATAATCTCCAGAAACAGAAGTGCGGACGACAGACAAAAGGACACTATAATTACCTTAGGACACACCTGCATCACGGATTCGATGCCCTAGTAATGGAGCTAAATGCAAAGTCTAATCAAAGTCAGTGAAGCAGAAAATATACGCAACAGTGACCTATTTTTAATACATTGCATGTAGTATGTACTCCTCTGGATGTACAGTGTATTCGCATATGAATTTTTATGGCTGTTGTAACATGGTCTTTTAGTATTGAAGTAACACATGTACAGCTACATGTAACTGCAAAGTCTAACTAAGACGTGATACAGA